>OZ038389.1:36130675-36233216 GCA_964036045.1 Eutreptiella sp. 'Long Island Sound 2002' | reverse complement strand
AGGCTACACAGATGGCTACAGGGCCAGACAGTTTGGTCGGACCAGGCATATGCCTCGTGGCACATGCCACATGCTGGGCCGTGCAGCCAGTTTTGCGCCGACTGGTGCCATGATTTTCCCATCCTCTCTTACCTTACCCCATTGCTGGATCCGTCGACATCAATCCGTTTGGGGCCTCGGCCCCGGGGGGAGGGGTCTCTGGCGTTTCCTGTTGTATGTGAACTCAGTGACAGGTTGACTGATTGATCCGGTGAGGCCTGCATAGCGATGGTCTTGTACGTACCGCCGCGTCCTCACTGCAGTTCGCTTTTTCAGTGGTCCGTCCACTGGCATCTTTGCGTCCTTGTTGACAGAAAGGTACCTATGGTCTTATAGGCCACTGACGAGCCACATTTCTTTCTGCGCTTTGTGCTGATCGCGTCTTGTGCTCACGCACCATAGCCCAGAGTTCCTTCGGGGGTCTCCCAAGGGACGGGTGCACAACCTGCTTATGCAGTTTTTCACCCCGGACAGCTCAAAAATGGAAGTTTTCGAAACATATTTTTTTGATATTGTGACCACCCAAAATGACCATCCAAGCTATGGAAAGCATGTTTTAGGCCGTATTTACGTGTTTTTCACCCTATTTGGGTATCAGGTCGGGGGGGGGGGGGGTCTCCCAAGGGACGGGTGCACAACCTGCTTATGCAGTTTTTCACCTCAAAAATGGAAGTTTTTGAAACTTGTTTTTGTGATATTGTGATCACCTAAAATGACCATCCAAGGTATGTAAAGCATGTTTTAGGCCGTAGTTACGTGTTTTTCACCCGATTTGGGTATTAGGTCCAGGGGGGGGGGGGGGGGTCTCCCAAGGGATTGGTACACAACCTGCTGATGCAGTTTGTCACCCTGGGCAGCTCAAAAATCGAAGTTTTCGAAACTTGTTTTTTTGATACCGTGATCACCTAAAATGATCATCCAAGGTATGTAAAGCATGTTTTAGCCGGTATTTATGTAGTTTCCACCCTATTTGGGGTGTGTGTTGCTCGCGGTAGATTCTCTGCGAGGCGAGGTGGACTTGCCGAAGGCAATAGAATTTTCCGAAACTGATTTTTTCCATACTTTGACCATCCAAAATGATCAAATATCCTATGTAAAGCATGTTTTGGACCCTCTTTGTGTGTTTTTCACCCTATTTGGGTGTGTGTGTGTGGGGGGGGGGTACCAAGGGGTCTAGGGCACACAACCTGCTTATGCAGTTTTCCGGCCTATCGGCAGCTCAAAAATGGAAATCACCTCGCAGAGGTTGTTAGATCAAAGCCAGGCAGGCGTATATATGGGGAAAACGCCACATACCCCCCCATTTTGCCCTTTTTGGGCCTATTCGCGTACCCTACCCCAAGGGGTTGAATTGTTAGTTTAACCCCTTGTAAAATCATTATTTTGTCCAATAAACGCATCCCCCAATGAGTTTTTGGTCCGGACCCCCCCAGACCCCCCCCACTTGAAACCCACTTTTTTGAGGTTTTCAAGGAGGGGGGGGGGGGGTGGGGGTGGGGGTGGGGGGGGGGGGTGGGGGGGGGGGGTCAAAAAATGACCCCCCCTTTTTTTGGGTCGCAAATCATGAATCTTTTGGTTTTTTTTGATTTTGAGCCGAAAAAGTGTTTCCGGGTCCCGACTCCATAGGGTTTGTATGGGGCGGAGTGGGACGAGCGCTTATGCAGTTTATGCACTTTTTCAGCCATTTTTGCTATGTTGGCGGTTTTGGCGACCTCGGTGACCCCGTGGTATCCACTTTGAGGGGTGTGAGTGGGGATGTTGTGACAGTATCTGCCTCCTAGTATACGGAAGGACGTTTTTTGCAGTCTCTAGCCTTGCTTAGGGCCGTTCACAACCCGTGCCAAAAACACAAAATGGCTCTTTCCACCAATAATGGCTTAGTGAATGGGCTAGTACACAACCTGCTTATGCAGTTTTTTACCCTGGACAGCTCAAAAATCGAAGTGTCCGAAACTTACTTTTTGGACATCGTGATCACCTAAAATGACCATCCAAGCTATGTAAAGCATGTTTTAGGCCGTATTTACGTGTTTTTCACCCTATTTGGGTATCAGGTCGGGGGGGGGGGGGGTCTTCCAAGGGATTGGTACACAACCTGCTTATGCACTTTTTCACTATGGGCAGCTGAAAAATCGAAGTTTTCGAAACTTGTTTTTTTGATGTTGAGACCACTTAAAATGACCATCCAAGCTATGCAAAGCATGTTTTAGGCCGTATTTGCGTGTTTTTCACCCGATTTGGGAATCAGGTCCGGGGGGGGGGGGGGCTCCCAAGGGACGGGCGCACAACCTGCTTATGCAGTTTTTCAACCCGGACAGCTCAAAAATCGAAGTTTTTGAAACTTTTTTTTTTGATATTGTGACCACCCAAAATGACATTTCAAGCTATGCAAAGCATGTTTTAGGCCGTATTTGCGTGTTTTTCACCCTATTTGGGTGTTAGGTCCGGGGGGGGGGGGGTCTCCCAAGGGACGGGTGCACAACCTGCTTATGCAGTTTTTCACCCCAGGCAGCTCAAAAATCGAAGTTTTCGAAACTTGTTTTTTTGATATTGTGACCACCTAAAATGACCATCCAAGCTATGGAAAGCATGTTTTAGGCCGTATTTACGTGTTTTTCACCCTTTTTGGGTGTTAGGTCGGGGGGGGGGGGCTCCCAAGGGACGGGTGCACAACCTGCTTATGCAGTTTTTCACCCCGGACAGCTCAAAAATGGAAGTTTTTGAAACTTGTTTTTGTGATATTGTGATCACCTAAAATGACCATCCAAGGTATGTAAAGCATGTTTTAGGCCGTATTTACGTGTTTTTCACCCGATTTGGGTATTAGGTCCAAGGGGGGGGGGGTCCTCCCGAGGGATTGGTACACAACCTGCTGATGCAGTTTGTCACCCTGGGCAGCCCAAAAATCGAAGTTTTCGAAACTTGTTTTTTTGATACCGTGATCACCTAAAATGACCATCCAAGGTATGTAAAGCATGTTTTAGCCGGTATTTATATGTTTTTCACCCGATTTGGGTATTAGGTCCAAGGGGGGGGGGTCCTCCCGAGGGATTGGTACACAACCTGCTGATGCAGTTTGTCACCCTGGGCAGCTCAAAAATCGAAGTTTTCGAAACTTGTTTTTTTGATACCGTGATCACCTAAAATGATCATCCAAGGTATGTAAAGCATGTTTTAGCCGGTATTTATGTAGTTTCCACCCTATTTTGGGTGTGTGTTGCTCGCGGTAGATTCTCTGCGAGGTGGACTTGCCGAAGGCAATAGAATTTCCGAAACTGATTTTTTTCATTTGGTGACCATGCATGCCACCCCCTCATGCCATAGCGTCCCTACCCTAGCATGCGTCTCCTCACTGCTTAAACTGCCCTCTCGCACCTCTCCCCTCTTCGAGGTGCCTTGCCGAAGGCAATAGAATTTGCTTCGGCGCCTTTGGCACCAAGAGGATTTACGCTTCAAATTGTTTTGGCCCGCATTCAGCGGGGGACCAATAGGGGGACCCTGGGAGGAGGGGGGTCCCAGCCAACCCCCCCCCCCCCCCCTCTGATACATCGAGTCGGATGGGCCTATGTCGGCTCCCACCACCGGGACACGCAATTGCGGATGCCCCTCCCGGGGACGGTGCGATCCGGATGAGACAGACGCACCACTGCCCACCAAGTGTGAACAATCGTGCAGTTTCTGCACCCAGGCCGGTTACGCACACAGGTCCCCAAGACAAAAGTGGTCATCAACGAGATTTCGTAAGTGGGCTCAACAGATGCTAATGGTGGGAACTGCGGCGAGGCCTGGGCCCCCTCAAGAGTTTTTTCAGCATCTCCTTGCTCCACTCACCACAATCCCAGCAACGGATGCCATTCATTGCAGAGGCGGATGGGGCATGCCCAATGGTGGCGTAGTTCTTGCTGTAAAAGCTCCCCTGCCTCACTGCAATTATGTCCATTTCCCAACCGGTATTAAGCACATACCACCAGATACATCGGGGGATATGGGGTCCCCAGATATCCCCAGCTGTTGTGCTGGCAGCTGAGGAGTAACGCGCATTCATGCGCCCCTTCGGAACCGACTGGGGAAGTTCATGTTACATACCCCCCCTTAGAGAACCTCTTTTGCATTTGGCGGTAGTCCCCATGTGGGTCCACATTCAACAACCAAATCAATTCAGTTCCCGCTTAAACATCCTTGTTGTGATTTTTCTGTCCTCTTGCTAGTCAAAGTGGTCTGCCAATCTATTGCGGTTGCGGTATGTATGTCAGTGATTTGTCTGCGCTAATGAAGGGTGAACTCGGTTGGCGGTTGATCGGTTGTGGGTTAGCAACAGACCAGGATTAGGCCCATGGGCGGATGATCCGTGTGGTCTGACCACAATCAGGCGAGTGTAAGCAACGCACAGAATCCACATAAACTCTGAAGAGATATCTTTTGAGTACTGAGCTTTGACTAGTTCAGGTTTGAATACGATTAGGAGGACTTTATGTGCACGCCAGTGAACAGTGCTTCTGACGCGGTTTGGGTGCTGATGGAGACGACGAGCGGGTGCATAGGGCCGCCGAGCCCGTCACTGCCTTGCCAGGAGATGGCCCTGGTCAACCAGAACCAGAACCAGAACCCCCCTTCTAATACATCCCTGCCCGTCCCGCCCCCTGGCGGTCCTTTGCTTTTGTTCTTCACTCTGCCCTTTGCCTTTCTTTTGCTTCTTTGCCGCTTTCCGTCTTTCGGCCTCTTCCCAGGCACCGCTGGCGTTCCGCGTGTTCGAGCACGGCGGCGTGATGTACCGGGCGGAGCTAACCAACGCCAGCCTGACCGTGACGGACGTTGGCAGCAACGCCACGCAGACCGTGACGGCCGCGGGGCACTTGGCCGTGCAGGCGCTGGTGTCCCTGGCGCACAACGGCAGCCACATTTACGTCGGGGCGCAGGTGGCCGCCATCAACTGCTCCGACGCGAACTACGCGGTGGTCACCGCCGGCATCACAAAGTGGGAGGTCGTGGTCGTGCCGCTGGGGCCCCTCATGTCCGGGGCCCCGTGGGCCCCCCGGTATCTCGCGCAGGAGTACCCGAGACTGCGCGACTGCCAGAACCGCACCATCGTCGATAGTCCGCAGGTGCGCGAATGCCCCCCCCCCCATCCCCCCCCATCCCCCCCCAAGCTCGTGCCCAACGCGTCGGCACCCAAACCCCCCATCCACACGGCACACTGGTTCCCACCATTAGTATCTGTTGATCCCACTTACGAAATCTCGTTGATGACCACTTTTGTCTGGGGGACCTGTGTGCGTAACCGGCCTGGGTGCAGAAACTGCACGATTGTTCACACTTGGTGGGCAGTGGTGCGTCTGTCTCATCCGAATAGCACCATCTCCGGGAGGGGCATCCGCAATTGCGCGTCCCGGTGGTGGGAGCCGAGGATTCCCTCTGCAAGCCCCCAAACAAGTGCCTACACCCGGCAGTGCCACCCGGCGTACTCACTGAGCCTTGATGGCGGCGGGGGTTGCCGTCGCCCATGGCACTGGCGTACTGCCCTGCGACGGGGCGGGGGCGCCTCCTCGAGATCCCTGGAGCTCCAGCCCCCCCCCTCACCCGTGCGTTTTGCATTGGTTTGGCACTTATGAATTGCTCGTTGATAATGTCCGCACTCCTGCGCCGTGACCTCACTGACGCCGCGCGTGGTGAGCAACCCCTGATACCACCAATGCGTGACCCCATAGCAGCCCCACCACATGCCTTTGTCAAATGCATTGGCTGTCCAAGAAGGGCATTGTGCATCAAAGATCAAACCACAAATGTTCCATTGTCATACATTTGTGGGCAACAATGATGCAAGATGATTGGATTTCAAAATAGGAATTTTGTGTATGAACGGTCATGGTTTGCCTGCCAATAGAAATACAACCCGTGACACCTTCAGTCCCTCCACGTGCCGAATCGGGACAACACTGCAGTGATTCCTCTGAATGTTTCCATATTTGCATGCAATACCCAGCTGGGGGGGCGGATCAACGGGGAGGCACGCCATGAGGGTTTCGCATACCCCCCCCCCCTTTTTTTTGCAGCTGGGTTATTACGTCATTTGAAGCATCGTGTTTTTGCCACATGGCTGTACATGGTGACTCAAATTCCTACCGAGATGGCCGGAATTCCTACCAGGATGGGCACATTCCTCGCAAGATGACCCAAATTTCTACCAAGATTGCCCCATGATGGAGGGACAAGAATTTGTGTGGGCATGACCATCAAACGAGGGGACGGTCATGTTGGCGCCTTTGCGGTCACCAACAATGACCCACACAACCAAACACAAATCAAGCCACACAGGGGTAAATCACCCCCCCCCCCCCTTTTTTTTTAATTTTCAGAATTCTGTGCCAAATTTTATGGTGCCACTTTTCGCACAGTTCCCCCCCCCCCCCCTGGCAATACCACATACCACATTGCCACATTGGTTTGGCACTGTGAACAGCTATTGTTTCCGCACCTCTGCACCTTCATCTTACGCCACATGTTGTTAGGACCCCCAAAATCCCAACAATTGTTGACCCCATAGCAACCCCAACACCTGCCCTTGTCAAAGGGCATCGTGCATCAAAGATCAAACCACAAATGTTCCATGGTTATACATTTTGTGGGCAACAGTGATGCAAGATTGGTGGACCTCAAAGGAGGTGGTTTGCGTTAGCGATAGTTTCAGTCCAAGATTTTCCTACCAATCAAATCTGCAATGCAAACATGAAAATGACAGTTTCTGTTGGGATCGGGTGGTGCATGGAAACCAATGCCTGATTCCTTGCGGTGCATTGGGACAATACCGAATGGATGCGTGGGACCACATTCATATTTGCAGGCCATTCCACATAACCCTTTGGTTTGACGTTCATGAACAGCCCATGTCACTCTGTGTAACTGGGTTGTGACCTCAATTTCCACCCATCCTCCGGTGTCCCACCAATTCTAGGCCTGTACCGGGGGTTGGGTGGGGGGTGGGGGGTCACAGGCCAAAAAAAACGTGTGTGTACCTAAACTCGACCTCCAAGTTCGGGCCCCCTTGGTACATTTCATTTTTTTCCCGAGGAACACCTTTCTAATTAGGGTGGGTGTGTGGGTCAGCCAAAATCCCCCCCCGGGGGGGGGATTTAACCCCCCCCCCCTAAGTATCACCAAACCCCATGGTATCCCCCACCCCAACCCCATCCAGCATGCAGTGCAGCTCCAATAGTGCAGCGTGCATTGAATATCGAACCACAAACGTTCCATTTGTCGTACATTTTGTGGGCAACATCAGCACTGCTCAGCAGCCTCCTGCGGTCTGCGAGAAAGTCATTCGATCGTGAGCCGAGAAGGGATGTGCATGGCGTGGCCGCAGTGGCTCTCCGTTTGGCTTGCGGTTGTTGTTCTGCTGGCGCTGCAGGGGATGCGGGATGGAGGCTGTGAGAAGGGGCGGGGAGGGAGCGTGAGACGGGGTGGCCACCTTCACTCCCCCAGGGGGAGGGGGTGGGGGGCAGTGATGTATTAGAATGGCCGTAGGAGGAGGGGGGATACCCCCCCCCCCCCAGGCAAACAATCACATACCGAGGCCTTGTGCCAAACCCCCCCCCCAGGGGCCCTCTCCCCCCTCCTCCCCTTCCAATGTTTGAGGCTGACAGCCAAAATTTTGGCTTCGACGCCCTCGGTGCCAAGAGGATTTAGGCTTCAAAATTTGCGGCTCGCTTTGGGCGGGGGACCCTGGGAGGAGGGGGGGTCCCAGCCAAACCCCCCCCCCCCCTTTCTAATTCTAATACATCCGCAATATTTCGCAATTTCCCGCAAGTTTTCCGCAACTTCCCTTTGCCTGTCCCCCTCGTGTGCTCGCTGGTGCCCTGTGTGTCCCCTGTGCAGAGGTGTTGCCCCCTGAGGCTTCGGGAGGTTTGGGTACGGCATCACAATTTTCCCGCAATTCTTCCCCAATTTTTCGCAATTGGATTGGGCGTTCCCTGAGCGCGATCCCCCCTCCCCTTCTCTCCGCAGGTGCTGATGTACGCCGGGGCCAGTCTGTACGTGGGGGCGAGCGTCACGCAGCTCACCAGCCTCAGCGACCTGACCGGGACGGTGGAGGCCCGGGGGGTGGCCCTGCTGCGGATGGGACTCGAGACGGCGGCGGCCGCCGAGGCGGTGGTGACGACGGAGCTGCCGTCGTACGAGACGGCCGTGGTCACCGCAATGGCCGCGGACGAGTACGCGGGCAACGGCTACGTCTCGTTCCACGCGGAGGGCACGGGCACCGGCACCGTCTCGAAGGTCTACCGGTTCGCGCTGGCGGACGCGCGGGTGCTGGGGCTCCTGACGCTGTTCACGCAGCGCACGCGCTACCGGGACTTCCCGGAGCGGGTGGTGGCCCTGCAGCCGGAGGCGGGCACGCGGCTGCTGTACGCGCTGACGCCGACCAGCAACTTTCAGGTGCGGCGCGGGGCGGGCGGTGTGCCCCTCGGCAGGGCCCGGGGGCTGGGGGGGGGATGAAGGGGCAGTGTGACGCTTGGTACGTCCGGGAGTGGTGCGTGGGGGTGTGGGCAGGCCTGGGCTTGAAGGAGGGTGTTGCAACCCCCCCCCCCCCCTCCAGGGTGCCCAGCCTACGCCCAGCCACTATCTCCCTGCCGCCAAGTGCCAGCTTCAATGGCATTTGTAACCGACAGTAACCGCCCCCAACCGCTTTAGCAACCTCCTTCAACCGCCTGTCTAAGCGCCTCTGGGGCCGCCTCTGAGGTCCCTCCCTTCTGATGCATCCCCCCCCCCCCCGTTTCGAGGATGACTGTCAGTCCCGGCCCAATCGCTTTTGTCCGCCCCCCATCGCCTCCAACCCCTCTGAAAGCCGGCCACTGCAACCGCTGTCCAGGGACAGCGGTCTGCTCTTGCAACCGCTCCTGAACCACAATTCCTTTTTGGGACTCGCCGTTCCCGCACCAAAAACCAGGAAACCCTCGACCTACAACATCCGCGGCGCCGCGGGGCTGAAGCAGCGCCTGTTGGCACACTTGCAACTGCCCCACGCTCCCCAATGGTACGTTCCCCCTTTGGTATCAACAGCGTAGACCATTGATCCCCCAAACCCCAGACCCAGGGCTGTGAGCGAGTCCTGAACACTGGCCCCGAAAAGGCACGTTTCAAGCGAATGCGGCTACTTCAGGTGGCAGTCAGGCCATTGCTCAGTGGCGACCGGGGCCTGTACCAGGGGTTGGGGGGGGGGGGGCGTGGGCAGCACAAACAGCCAAACGACCCCGGCAACAACCAGCACAACCCCCAATACGGCAATCATTGGGAGCCGCTGACGCGCAAACAGCACACCATGCCACATCCAGCACAGCCCCAACACACCAACTACTGGGCTCCGCGAACGCGGAAACGACACCAGCAGGAGCACCGGCCGCAGCGGCCGACAGAACGCAGCGACCCGACGCAACATGCGAAGGGAAGAACGGGTGAGTGTCCAGGGCCCCGTAAAGGAGCAACAACCCGACGGAATGTCACACGGGGGGTCGCAGGCCAAAAAAAACGTGTGTGTACCTAAACTCGACCTCCAAGTTCGGGCCCCCTTGGTACATTTCATTTTTTTCCCGAGGAACACCTTTCTAATTAGGGTGGGTGTGTGGGTCAGCCAAAATCCCCCGGGGGGGGGATCGGTACAAGGCCTCGGTATCCGATTGTTTGCCTTTGGCGGCGCCTATTGGCCTCTCGCCACTGCTCATTCTGACCCTCTGTGGGCCCGAACGTGTTTTGGTTGTGTCAACGGAGCCCCTGGATGACTTGTCCTGTTTGACTACTCCGGGGGTCAGCTGTCTCGGAGACGGGGCTGTTGCCCGTGCCGTTGACCAGGGGGGGCGGGGATTTAAACCCCCGCCCCCAAAGTATCACCAGCGAGCTGTACTGTAATGTGCCATGAAGGCACAATGCGTTGACAAAACACGGCTCAGCAAGCGTGGAGAACACTCGGATCCAGCAAGACCGGGACATGCATGTGTGGGGCGCTTTGTGACCTCCCTGCGGCCCCCGTATCACCAAGCAACGCACTGGCCAGTGGCAATACACTTTTTGCCCCCCCCCCCCCCCACCGCACCCTCTCCCTCAGACCCCCCCCCCCCCGCCGCCGCGCTGCAGGTGCTGACCCCCCTCCCCTCTTCTAATGCACCCGTGTCGTGCCCTGCCGCATGGCCCTCTACCCGGCGTAATGCACAAGTGGCACGGCCCTCCGCGATGCCACGTCTGCCTCGCCCTCGCTCACGCCGTTCCTCCCCCCCTCCCCCCCCCCGCCGCAGGTGCTGACCATCAGTATGTACGCGCTGGAGGGGCTGGTGCCCCACGTGGCGGACACCCGGGCCGGCACCACCATCACGTTCAAGGGCCAGGGGTTCCTCAACACCTCCGAAGTGCAGTGCGCGTTCCTCCTCAAGTCCGGGGCCTACCACGAGGTCAACGCCACGTTCCTCAACAAGACCGCCCTCACGTGCGTGGCCGGCGAGGGCAGCGACGACGCGTGCCTCGGGCGGCAGGTGCACGTCCGCATGTTCCGCAACCAGCAGCTGAGCGCCAACGACGTGCGGCTGATCCGGTCTCCCTCCGCCCGTGCCCCCCCCCCCCCGTTCGTTGCTGTTGCATTCAGACAGGGCCTTGTCCCGAGAGCCCAGGCTATTGCTTGAGGAGGACCCCCCCCCCCCCCTCCAGGGAGGGTGTGGGTCAGAGGCAAAAAAAAATTTGTGTACGTAAAATCGGCCTCAAACCTCCGGCTCCTTTGATACACTTCCCTTTTTGCCGGAGGAAAATCTTTCTGATGTGGGGTGGGGGTGGGTGGCTCGCCCCGGGCTGACCAGGGCCCCAAACAACCCCCCAATGGCTTTCAATGGCTGGGGTTGAGGGCCAAGGTCCCTTCCTCCCTGCGGCTCTGTACCAGGTCAGCTGTCGCCTGTTGGGCTGTAGGAGTGCAAACATGCAGCCAGGCTCACGCCCGTGCGCCTGGCCGTTTTTCTATAGGATGGGGGGGGGGGGTGCACAATGCGACTCCCGGTCAAGTTATTGCTCTAGGATCCCCAAGGGGGGGGGGGTCAGACAGCAAGCACAGAGAACAATGATCTGGAACACTGAACTGAGAGCAATGAAGACCGTGGGGCAGGCGCGGTTGGAGCTAATTGCGGTGAAGCAAACCTGACCCATTGTGGCCCCCCTTCAGCATCCTGTGTGGGAGCTCACCCCGCTGACCCTGGCCAGTGTCCCTCTACATATGGGATCCCCCCCCCCCCCCATGACACATGTGCACTGATGACCGTCTTCGGCAGCGTGGCCTTCCCTGCCCATCGCCCGCTCTGGCTCAATCCCGATGTTCACCCTCCCTCACCTAAGAGGACCTGTGCTGCATCGCGAGGCAGGGGTGTGTATTGTTGAAGGTACCTTCCCCCCCCCCCCCCACGCCACTTCCGTGCCACAGCCTTTGCCCCAGGGATATATTGGAACGGCTGGCAACTATCGGAGGAGGGGAGGGGGGGCACTCCGCAGACCCCCCCCCCCCCCGCACGGGGGGTACCACGTTGCATCGGTTTGCGGGACCATGAACACAACGCTGCCTCGACGATGACGAGGGAGGGAGGCCCCCCGACGACGAAAATGCCGGGAAGCCTGCATCTAGATGTTGATGAGAGTGCATCGACCTCTACCAGGGCAGACAGCCACTGTCTCGTATAAGGGAGGGGCAGGGGGGGGGTTCATAAAGTCATGTTCCCACTTGCACCCCCCAACTTGTACATCGCCGTGCCCACCTACCCCACTCACCCCATGCCCTCCAGGCGTCTTCTGGTGGGCACTTGATGACCGACCCCTAAGACGAGGACATGACACAACAAAGCGATGCTGATTGCGTAGCCCATGTGTTGCTGGTGCTTTTTCTAGATCTATTGTTCCGCCGACTCGATCTTCTGTTGCTCCTCGTGGAAGACCAACCAGCGGAGTTGTTATTTTTTTTGTTTTTATTTCTTGTTTTTGGCATGATGATCCTGTGGTGGCCTCTGCCACAGCAGTGCGGCATCCCATGGTGTCCGGCACATGCCCCTGGCGTTCCCCACAGCACCAGACACTGGGCGTACGACATGTGATCCCCCCAGCCTTTGTGGAACACCCCCTCCCCTCCCCCACAGCACTGGACACTGGGTGCACTACATGGACCCCACACAGGCCATCGCTTAGTGGAATCAGTGGGTGGTTGGGTACAGAAATGGGTGGGTGGGGGTGGGTTGGCCCCACAGTCTGGCATTTTGGGCCACTGGGGGGGGGGGGGGGGGGGGCTTGGGTTGGCAAAGGGTTCTGAGATCGGTAGTCAGGAGAAAAGAATTTAACCATTGGCTGTAGTTCGTGAGCCGGATGCCTCCGTGGATGCCTCCGTGGACAGTGAGTCTTCAAGCCCGTCCTCTTCTGCTGATGGGGAGCTCTCTCAGTCATGCGTTTCATGAGCATTGCCAACAAATCATTCTGGGGTATAGGGGACAACAAGAACCCGGATGGCGTGGTGTCCTTCCTCCGAAACTACAGCCAATGGGCGCTGTTCAATCAAGTGGTTGTATGTGACTGTGGGTGGAGGGTACAGAGTATCCCCTGTACTCTTGGCAGGACATTTTGCTCACTTTCGCTGAAATGGAACTTGACAGCACAACCATGTCTACCCCTGGGACGAATGTAATGTTCATCTGCTCCACAGGGGAACCTGTTTTGGCGCAGGTCGTTGGATATTCTGAGCACGGTGACGCATATCGCCGCATCTCTGATGAGCGTGAAGGCAAGACCCTTCCCCCCCATTGGGTTGGGTGGGTTGCTGGATGAGTGGGTAGCTGGCTGAGGCCCAAATCCCCCCCCCCCCCCCCCGCACCCTGGGGGGTCACTCAGCCATGGCCTGACCCATAGCCTTTATGGCCCCATACCCCCAGGAAGGAGGATCCCGTAGCCGCCACCGTGCGTTGGTTCAAACCCAGGTCCCATTCCCTTCTGCATGGCCATCGGCAGGGGTCCCGCTATCTCCAACTTTCTAAGACTCGCTCCCCTACGGGGCCCCCGGCGAGGACTCGGCTGTGTTCAGGCCGGCATGGGTTGGCTGGAAAATCGCAATGTCGGCGTGACCGCCAACCGCAGTGTGTCCAGTCTTGCCCGATTCGCGGGTGTAGCACTGCATCACGTGCTTTGCCTTTCCTCAGGTACCCCGCACCGCAGCTCGGGAGCCAACAGGGGTCGGTGGCGGTGGTCCCGGGGCGGGGCTACATGCACAGCACGCAGGCCGTCACAGTGACGGGCTTCGGGTTTGAGAACACGCCGTACCTGCGGTGCAAGTTCACGGAGGACCGGCCGGGGGGCGCGGAGTACGTGACGGACAACGTGACGTGGGAGAGCAGCAGCATGGTGCTGTGCCAGCAGCCGTGGGCGCGGGGCGTGCCGCGGGTCACGGGCGGGATGCGCGTCGGGTCCAAGATCGAGGTCAGCCTCGATGGGCAGATGTACTCCGTGACCAGCGGCAGCACCAGCGCCTTCGTGATCACGGGGGAGCCGGCGGGGCTCGTGGTCGACGCCAGCCCGCCGCTGCCGGCGGCCAGGGTCACCTTCGTGATGGACGCGGGCAACGTGCACGTGATCCGGGTGTACGTCAGGGACGCCCAGGGCAACCGCCTCAACGAGCTCATGGGGCTGAACGACCAGACCACCTTCAATATCTCTGCCGAGCTCACGGCCAAACCGAACAACACGGAGGCGGCGGTCACTACCCCTGCACCCACACATCTCCGCTGCACCCACGCACCTCTACCCCCTGTACTCACACAACGCTACCCGCGCGTTTACTCCAGACTTGACACTAGCGTCCGCCAGGTCAGACGTGATCAGAAGGGAGCCGGATCTTCCTGCGTCAGACATGGGGATGCGACTTTTTCCTACTGAGCTCCGGGTGCGAGAGGAGCGGATATTACCAAGTGCCACATGGCACAGGGCCAATTCCTAACGAATCTCAGCTTCCCTGCCGGACTAGTGGCACGTCTGTCGCTCTCTTGCCCCCTGTGCCTTCGTGCCCACACATCCGTCCCCCAGTGCCTGCACCCCCTGTACTGTGTGCCCCCGCACCTCTAACCTCTTCCTCCCCCCCCCACTCTTTGTCCTGCCCCACCCCTTGTCTTTCCACCGGGGGGGGGGGGGGGGGCGTCATTTGGTCAACACAAAAATTTTTGTTACAGCTCACTGTGTTGTTGTGTGGGTGACTGTGTTGTGAGGCGCTGCCACTTGTATCCCCTGTACTCTTGGCAGGACATTTCGCTCACTTTTGCTGAAATGGAACTTGACAGCACAACCATGTCTACCCCTGGGACGAATGTAATGTTCATCTGCTCCACAGGGGAACCTGTTTTGGCGCAGGTCGTTGGATATTCTGAGCACGGTGACGCATATCGCCGCATCTCTTGCGAGCGTGAAGGCAAGACAGTCCTGCCACTGTATTCTTTCGTTTTAGAGTGCAGTTTCTGTGCCTGAGAACGTGCGTCAATGGTGGTAGTGCGGTTCCCCACGGGGGGGGGGGGGGTCACTTGACAACCGTCCCCTACGGTGCAAACTCCAATATTTTGCCAAAATATTTAATTCCAGGGTGTTTTTTTTCTGAGCGCAAAAAAAAAACAAGAAACGCAAATTTTTTAAATAATTCTGCCGTTCGGGACACAGGATTTCGCAAAAAAAATTAGGTTAATTAAATAAATAATCCGGAGAGTGTAGGGTTTGTACTGTTTGTGAACAATCGTACAGGTTTGTTGTGATCGCAGATGAAAGTGTTGAAGTCCAGCAAGGTTTTGATGAGAGTTCTGTGTGTATTCGTCATGTTGTGGCAAGCTTTGTTGTGCATGGAACCCATTTATTTCATCAGGTGGACAACTGCAAGACAACTGATAAGTTTGGTCCCTGCAAGATTTGAAGCAAACAGCAGCATTGAGGACACAGTATCAAATGCAAAATGGCAGTCGGACAAAAATTAATCGCAAAAAATAAATTTATTTTATGGGTGGAATGCACAGTTTTTGGCTCGCAAATTCAAAATAATCGCAAAAAAAATATTTTTGAGGCTTTTTAGTGGCAAAAACAAAAATTTTGCTAAATATTAATTGTTTTTTTTCCGCAAAATTTTCGTGTTTTAAAAATATTCATGTTTGCACGGTATGGGGTGGCGGGGGACCGTCTTCCCTGGGGTGGAGCAGGACAGGGGGTGGGGGGGTCAAACAGTCAAACGACCCCCCGCAGCAACCAGCACAACCCCAAGTACGCCAACTACTGGGCACCGCTGCGCAAACGGCACACCATGCCACATCCAGCACAGCCCCGGCACACCAGCCGCTGGGCTTTCCGAACGCGGAAATGACACCAGCGGGAGCACCGGCCGCAGCGGCCGACAGAAAGCAGCGACCCGACGCAACATGCGGAGGGAAGAACGGGTGAGTGTCCAGGGCCCCGTAAAGAAGCAACAACCCGACGGAATGTCACGCAGGGGGTACAGGTACGAACTGTCCTCCAGCCCCCGTGTCCTGCCGGTTCCAGGTCGCTCCATGCCAGAGTCAGTCGTGGTCCGGAACTCTGAAGCAGAACACGTCCGTGCAGCTCAGCGGCCTCACTGCCCTGGCCCCGAGCACCAACGCGGTGGCCACCTTCCCCGAGCTCTTCCTCGAGACCCCGATGGTTGGGACGTACAACATCACGTTCACCGAGACCATCCGGGGCTGGCAGTACGTGCACTCGATCGAGGTGTCGGAGGGCCTGGTCGTCAGCCTGTGCTTCCAGACGCAGCCCGGGGGCATCGCGCGGTTCGACAACGGCCTCCTGTACCAGCTGAACGCCTACGGCAACTTCACAGGGGAGCAGCAGCCGGTGGTGGTGCGGCTGGACGTGGCCGGCAACGTGGTCAAGGACAGCTACAAGGACGAGCGCTGCAACATCACCATCCTGAAGGTCTTTTCCCCCTGCCCGCAACGTTGTACGGTGGGTTGCGAGGATTTGTTGGGGTGGAGGGCACTTTCGTTTGGGGACACTGCACATTTCTTATTTGGGGGGACACGTTTGTTTGGAGAGGGGGGGCAGAACAGTGAGTGGGCGACGGTGCGCATTGATGTCAGGGGGTTTATGTCATTGAGGTCGGGGCAGCGCACATCAGATTGGGGGTGATGAGTGTTCAGCCCAAAGTTTGCAAAGCGTACCAGGGGGGCGGGGGGGGGATTTCGGCTGGGGACGAGTTCGTGAGGGGCAAATTTCGACACACCTTCAATTTTGGTGCGGGGCCATCAGACACGGGCAACTTCAACATCCCCAACCCCTGGCTCCTTGTGGACAATGAGTTGTGTGACCCTTTGGTAGGCCCACATTTTGAACACTATCAGCTCACCAGAGATACAAAAACAACATCAAGGCCCAGGTTGGCTCTCCAAACTGAAGGAGGCACCAGCTCCACTGAGGATGCACAAAGAGCAGGAAGTGCCCCAGATTGCGGTGCAAAATTTTGTGGGGAAACCTGTCGACAACGAACTGAAGAACGAAAATTTGCCAAGACATCGTCCCCTAACGACCCCCCCCCCCCCACCCCCCCCCCCGCCTGTAAATGTTGTGGTTCCCAAACCCCCAAAAGCGTGATCCGGGGGTGTACCTCGACTGTTGCAACGGGACTGAGCTGTGTGCCTCCTGTGCGCCTCCGGTGCGTACCCGCCGCAGACCCACATGAAGCAAACAACGTTGGAAGCACCATTATGCGCCCCCACGCCTCCGGGTGCCTTTTGCAGTGGGTCCACCTCCGTGGCCTCACCTGCCGATCAGAGGCGTGGGGTCGGCAAAGGGCAGCTCGGGCACATGCGCCGGGAGAAGCGCATGTTCCATTGCCCCCCCCCCCACCCCCCAAACTCTCCGAAGTGGGGGCCCCATGTGCCTCCCAGAGGCAAAACGCGTGTATCGCAGCGCACGCGGCGCCGCACTCACTCCAAGTCTGCCGCATGTTCTGTTTGGGTATGGGACACTCTTTTGGGGGGCAGGACACAGTTATTTGGGGAAGGATATTTATTTTGAGGCAGAAGACAATCATTTGGGAGAACTACTCATGGATTTGGAGGTGGTGCACATTTATTGGGGACGGCGCATATTTACAGTGCACGTGCAGTTACACGGGGAATGCACACATTTATTTGGGGTCATTACACGTCTACTGGGGGGGGGGGGGTAATTTCGTGGGAGACTTTCGTCTTTAGGGAAAATTGGCGCAAATCCCCCCGGCAAAATTTAGGGGTGTCGGCAGTGTAGTGCAGGTGTTGGAGCTTGGGGACTCCCAAGGGTGGTCCCCCTTCCCCCGAAATTCCCCGGAGAAATAATCCCCGTACAAAATCCCCCACCCGCCCGTATTTGTGCCAACAGTACAGCACGTGCCTCCTACTACCCCCCCCCCCCCCCCCTGCCTTCGGACCCCCCAAAGTTCTTGGACCCGACTTTCGGCAATTTCAGATTGTGGAGCCTGAGGGGAGAGTAGAATGCACCGTGAATCTCGCCGTGACTCTTTTACACACTTCAATACTTCAAGTCTACAATCACAAGTCTATGCCACTACCAAGCCTCAGAGGTACCCGAATCTCCGATACCCATGGCTGCTTTCGATTTCCCCTTTTTTTCCACCCGGCTCCCGGATGCTTAAGTTTTGTAATATGAAATAAAGGGAAGGTCTGTGGGCTCCGAAAAAATGGGGGAACTGGGATTGGGAAGCATGGGTATCTCGTTGCATTTTTCTCCCTTTTTTCTCCCATTACCCCCCGGTTTTCCTCCAGTTTTCTGCCCCTTGTAGAGGTTGTTCATACAATTTCTATCATGATCTTATGACGAATCCATATGCCCCCCCCCCCCCCCCCAATCTGCCCCCATTTTTCCATCTTTCCCATTTCGCCAAATGTGTGTTCGGGGACTCGCGGACTGTAGATTTGGGTGCCGAGGAGCTTTTGCACCACCCAACAGCACAACGGGCGGTGGGCTGAGCCAGGGCACTGATGGCCAGCACCCGACCACCACCCGACCGCTGTCGCACGCATCATTCTCCCCCCCCCCCCCCCTCTTCCCCATCATCTCTTGCAGGCACAGCCCGAGATCGACTCGCGAGGGGCCATCGTGTCGCAGCAGACGGACGCCTCGCTCAACGAGTTCGGCCGGTTCGCCTTCCAAAAGGCCAGCCTCGGCGCCGGCACGACCTTCGGGGTCCACGGGCAGCGGTACATCATGCGGTTCATGACGGAGGTCACGCAGTTGTCCCTCGACAGCCACGAGATCGAGGTCGGGTCCTGCGCGTTCGTGGGGGTGTACGGCAAGACCGACCTGAACTCCTTCGCCGTCTACGGCCGGGCCAACTGCAGCACGTCCTGCCCCCCGAACGCGGTGTGCAATGGCAGCACCGCCTTCGAAGTGACGCCGGGCCATTGGCGCCACTGGCTCAACTCCACGTTCCTCTACCCGTGCGAAATCACTGAGGCGTGTGGCGGCGGGTACTATTCAGAGGTCCCTCTCGCCCCCCCCCCCCCCCCCTCCCGCTTTGCTTCCTTCCCATGCCCCATGCTTTCCCCTTTGCTCCTACTCCCTTCCCTCTCGTTCCCTTCCCCCCTCCTTCAGTCCAGGGATGGATCTCATTTTCGCGCCACTCAGGGGGTGGGAGTGGGGCAAGGATGTATTCGAAGGGGGGGAGGTGCCCCCCCCCCCCCCCCCCTCTAGGGTGCCCAGCCTACGCCCAGCCACCATCTCCCGTAGCGGCGAGTGCCGGCTTCAATGGCATTTGTAACCGACAGTAACCGCCCCCAACCTCTTGGGCAACCTCCGCCAACCGCCTGTCTCACCGCCTCTAAGGCCACCTCTGAGGTCCCTTCCCTTCAAATGCATCCCCGGGGTGGGGGGGAGGTTGTGGATCGTGACATGTCACGATATATCTGAAGGGCCATAGTGGGAAGTTGCTGGTTCCAAAAATATGGTGACGTCCAAAGGGCTCCACAGTGGTTTTTTGTGACGGATATCGTGACGCTTTTGTCACAACAAGGTTGGGGGGGGGGGTAGGGGGGGGGAGGAAGGGGGACCCACCCCAGCAAGGGAAGGGGGCAGCGACCCGACGCAACATGCGGAGGGAAGAACGGGTGACTGTCCAGGGCCCCGTGAAGAAACAACATCCCGACGGAATGTCACGCAGGGGGAAGGGGGACCCGCCCCCCGAGTTATGTCCATCCCTGCTTCAGTCTCAGCACGGCACCGAATGACACAGTACACCACACACCACACCGCACCGCTTGGACCATGGGCCCGGTGTCTCCAGAACCGGAGCCAGACCCCCCCCCCCCCCGGCTACATGCCCGCCCCATCATCGCCAGCACCATGTTCTTCCCCAACCATGCGCTGCTGTGCCCTTTCACTTCCCCTGCCCCCCCCCCCCCCCCACCCTCACCCCCCTCCAGCCCTTTTACGCTGCACGTCCAGAACCAGGTAGGGCACCAGGACAAGGTGCATGGGGCACCATGTGATTGTGCTTTTAGCCCAACACATGCTGAAGGGTTGTGCTTTCGTTGCTTTGCCGTGGAGCCCCATCAGCACCTTTTGATGAATGTGCCCCATCCACGCCTTTGATGAGTGGCTGGTTGTTACTACGCCGGGGGGGGGGGGCGGAGGCCAAAAAAAGTTTGTGTACTTAAAACCGACCTCCAAGTCCGGGCCCCTTTGATAAATTTCTTTTTTTTTCCTGCGGTGCATGAACGACGCCTGCCATCTTGTGTGTGGTCGTATGGTGTGTGTGCACAGGTGGCGTGGTCGGGGCATAGATATGTGCTTTGCACACGTCAGGCGCGGGTGAGAGGCAGGAGTGGAGTATTGTGGCAGTGAGCCAGTTTGGGGGTCTTTTCCTCGTTGAAAGCTCTGTCAGCACAAACTGCCTGTCAACGTTCACGCACCATTGCAAAAAAATTTTCTGATGTGGGTGGGTGGGTGGGTGGCTGGCTGGCTGGCTGGGTCAGCTAAAACCCCAGCCAGTCCCCCCCCCCCCCTCCCAGCCTGGGGTCTTCGTGATGACCGCATACCGGGCACTGATCAGGCCGTCAGGGGAGGACGCCATGGGCAGAAGTTGCATTCTGGATTCCCACCCCAGGAAGGTGGATGCCCGCAGCAGTGCGGATGCCTGCTTGTCACAGCAGAAGGTTCAAAGGCGAGAGGCCAATAGGCGCCGCCACAGGCTAATAGAGCCAACCACCAAGGCCTTGTGCCAACCCCCCCCCCCCCTGAGTATTGGAGGGGCCAGTCCGGTGGTGTGCCCTACGGGCCCCTAGGACTAACGGGGCAGCAGCGCCGCACCCGGGAACCTTCCCGGGCAGGTCCCAAGGCAGGGAAGCGCTCAGCGCGCCCTGGGACCCCTCCACCTGCCACCAGCGCCCCAGGCCGTGGGAGTGCGGGACCCAGCTAGTACAGCAGCGCCACCTGTGCCAACAGGCAGTCAAGGAGCGCGGGTCCCCCCCAGTCGTGCCCGGCGCACACCCGTCCCCGTGCGTACGCAGTCGTGGGACGGGCAGGCAGCGTGTCTCTGTGACCAGGAGGATGCGATGCCCTGGCCCACTACTCCCCGGTGGGCTCAGCGTCAGGCTCCCATGGCCTGCCCCACCGGGCCTGGAGCACCAGGCCACACTTGCCCCCCACACGCAAGGCCCAGCCCCCGCCCACACCCCTGCCCGCGCGCGCGCCTACACACAGGACGACGGTATCTTCCGCCCACCTGCGCTTCGGTGGGGTCTGGTGGCTGTCGATAGTCCGCTCGGCCTTGGAACCGGACAGTCAGGTTGTTCAGCCTCGTGGTGGGGCAGGGAAGGAAGCCCGCACCCGAGGGCCTGCTCCTGCATGAGGCCGCCAGCCCAACCCAACCCAACCCCCCCCTGAGTATCATTAAGCAAAGGCCTGGCCCCCATCGCCCAATGGCATTGCCATCACCGCGCGCCCTGTTGCCCTAGGACCTGTGCACGGAGGGCTACGACCCCGCCAGCCCGCTGTGCTGGGCCTGCACGGAGGGCTACGCGCACAACAGCGAGGGGAAGTGCGAGCGGTGCCCACGCATCCCCATCGTCAATTGGCTGTGGATCCTGCTGCTGGTGGTCATCGTGGTGGCGTTCCTGATCCTGATGGTGTCCGCGGTGATCCAGCCTCGAAACCAGTACGAGGTCATCCCCACGCTGGGCCGCATTCTCATCAACCACCTCCAGGTCTGTGTCAGTGTATTTCTGGACCCTGCCCCACACAACCCGAGACATCCACTGTGCACCGCTTCGTCTGCCAGTACGGGCTCTCGCCAATGGGTAGTGTCCAACGACTACTCCTCAACTTGTTAGGAGCCCACAATATCCCACTAATTCTGTTCCCCACTGGAGCCCCCACAAGTGTGTTACGCATTGAAGATCAAACCACAAATGTTCCATTGTCATACATTTTGTGGGCAACAATGATGCAAGATTACTCGAAGCCAAGGAGGAGTGTCGCATATTAGAAGTGGCGGTGTGCCTGCCAATACGACCTTTGAAACCTTTTACAACTCTTCGGGACGCATTTGGACATTGATTTCGTTTGCATTGATTCCTTCAAAGGTGTTGATATTTGCATGTAATTCCACGTGCCATATTGGTTTGGCACACATGAAGAGCTCGCTTCTAGTTTGCACTTCTGCACCTTGACCTCACTGACGCCACACGTGCTGAGCAACCCCCAACATCCCACCAATTCTTGACTCCATAGCACCCCTATGACCTGCCTCTGTCAAATACATTGGCTGTCCAAGAAGGGCATTGTGCATCAAAGATCAAACCACAAATGTTCCATTGTCATACATTTTGTGGGCAACAATGATGCAAGATTGTTGGACTGCAAAGGAGGGGCTTTGCATCACAAAAGTGATGGTTTCACCTCAAATATTGTCTTAGAAATGCGGTGCAGCTCTGGCAGTGCAGTGTGCATTGAAGATCAAACCACATATGTTCCATTGTCATACATTTTGTGGGCAACAATGATGCAAGATTCTAGGACTGCAAAGGACGGGCAGATGAAAAGTGATGATGATACAGCCCTAGCCACGATTTCTGTCAAAGAGCAACATGAACCTGACATGTTCCATCTGGATTGTGTTGAAGTATGGTAATCAATATGTGTCCAACAGCACCACACTACCTGCCCATGTCCAATGCCTTGGAGCTCCCATAAGTGCGTTGCGCATTGAAGATCAAACCACAAATGTTCCATTGTCATACATTTTGTGGGCAACAATGATGCAAGATTACTGGAAACCAACGAGGAGTGTTGCATATTAGAAGTGGCGGTGTGCCTGCCAATACGACCTTTGAAACCTTTTACAACTCTTCGGGACGCATTTGGACAGTTTGCATTGATTTCTTCAAAGGTGTTGATATTTGCATGTAATTCCACGTGCCATATTGGTTTGGCACACATGAAGAGCTCGCTTCTAGTTTGCACTTCTGCACCTTGACCCCACTGACGCCACACGTGCTGAGCAACCCCCAACATCCCACCAATTCTTGACTCCATAGCACCCCCATGACCTGCCTTTGTCAAATGCATTGGCTGTCCAAGAAGGGCATTGTGCATCAAAGATCAAACCACAAATGTTCCATTATCATACATTTTGTGGGCAACAATGATGCAAGATTGTTGGACTGCAAAGGACGGGCTTTGCATCACAAAAGTGATGGTTTCACCTCGAATATTGTCTTAGAAATGCGGTGCAGCTCTGGCAGTGCAGTGTGCATTGAAGATCAAACCACATATGTTCCATTGTCATACATTTTGTGGGCAACAATGATGCAAGATTCTAGGACTGCAAAGGACGGGCAGATGAAAAGTGATGATGATACAGCCCTAGCCACGATTTCTGTCAAAGAGCAACATGAACATGACATGTTCCATCTGGACTATGTTGAAGTATGGTAATCAATATGTGTCCAACAGCACCCCACTACCTGCCTATGTCCAATGCCTTGGAGCCCCCACAAGTGCGTTGCGCATTGAAGATCAAACCACAAATGTTCCATTGTCATACATTTTGTGGGCAACAATGATGCAAGATTACTGGAAGCCAACGAGGAGTGTTGCATATTTGAAGTGGCGGTGTGCCTGCCAATACGACCTTTGAAACCTTTTACAACTCTTCGGGACGCATTTGGACATTGATTTCGTTTGCATTGATTCCTTCAAAGGTGTTGATATTTGCATGTAATTCCACGTGCCATATTGGTTTGGCACACATGAAGAGCTCGCTTCTAGTTTGCACTTCTGCACCTTGACCCCACTGACGCCACACGTGCTGAGCAACCCCCAACATCCCGCCAATTCTTGACTCCATAGCACCCCCATGACCTGCCTCTGTCAAATGCATTGGCTGTCCAAGAAGGGCATTGTGCATCAAAGATCAAACCACAAATGTTCCATTATCATACATTTTGTGGGCAACAATGATGCAAGATTGTTGGACTGCAAAGGACGGGCTTTGCATCACAAAAGTGATGGTTTCACCTCGAATATTGTCTTAGAAATGCGGTGCAGCTCTGGCAGTGCAGTGTGCATTGAAGATCAAACCACATATGTTCCATTGTCATACATTTTGTGGGCAACAATGATGCAAGATTACTGGAAACCAACGAGGAGTGTTGCATATTCGAAGTGGCGGTGTGCCTGCCAATACGACCTTTGAAACCTTTTACAACTCTTCGGGACGCATTTGGACATTGATTTCGTTTGCATTGATTTCTTCAAAGGTGTTGATATTTGCATGTAATTCCACGTGCCATATTGGTTTGGCACACATGAAGAGCTCGCTTCTAGTTTGCACTTCTGCACCTTGACCTCACTGACGCCACACGTGCTGAGCAACCCCCAACATCCCACCAATTCTTGACTCCATAGCACCCCTATGACCT
Source organism: Eutreptiella sp. 'Long Island Sound 2002' (assembly GCA_964036045.1). NCBI lineage: Eukaryota > Euglenozoa > Euglenophyceae > Eutreptiales > Eutreptiaceae > Eutreptiella > Eutreptiella sp. 'Long Island Sound 2002'. The sequence goes on along the minus strand of OZ038389.1, from coordinate 36,209,211 downwards.
GCCTCTGTCAAATGCATTGGCTGTCCAAGAAGGGCATTGTGCATCAAAGATCAAACCACAAATGTTCCATTATCATACATTTTGTGGGCAACAATGATGCAAGATTGTTGGACTGCAAAGGACGGGCTTTGCATCACAAAAGTGATGGTTTCACCTCAAATATTGTCTTAGAAATGCGGTGCAGCTCTGGCAGTGCAGTGTGCATTGAAGATCAAACCACATATGTTCCATTGTCATACATTTTGTGGGCAACAATGATGCAAGATTCTAGGACTGCAAAGGACGGGCAGATGAAAAGTGATGATGATACAGCCCTAGCCACGATTTCTGTCAAAGAGCAACATGAACCTGACATGTTCCATCTGGACTATGTTGAAGTATGGTAATCAATATATGCGTCTTTAGGCTCCATTTGGACTACACGAGATGGATTCCCCCGAATGAGTTGATATTTGCATGCCACAACACATACCATATTGGGTTGACACTCATGAAGTTCCTGTCTAGTCTCCAATTTGTGCACCTGCATACCAGTTACGCCTCAAGTTGTTAGGAACCCCCAATATCCCATTGATTAATGACCCAGCAGCACCACACTACCTGCCCTTGTCCAATGCCTTGGAGCTCCCATAAGTGCGTTGCGCATTGAAGATCAAACCACAAATGTTCCATTGTTGTACATTTTGTGGGCAACAATGATGCAAGATTACTGGAAGCCAACGAGGAGTGTTGCATATTAGAAGTGGCGGTGTGCCTGCCAATACGACCTTTGAAACCTTTTACAACTCTTCGGGACGCATCTGGACAGTTTGCATTGATTCCTTCAAAGGTGTTGATATTTGCATGTAATTCCACTTGCCTTATTGGTTGCACCTTGACCTCACTGACGCCACACGTGCTGAGCAACCCCCAACATCCCACCAATTTTTGACCCCATAGCACCCCTATGACCTGCCTTTGTCAAATGCATCGGCTGTCCAAGAAGGGCATTATGCATCAAAGATCAAACCACAAATGTTCCATTATCATACATTTTGTGGGCAACAATGATGCAAGATTGTTGGACTGCAAAGGACGGGCTTTGCATCACAAAAGTGATGATGATACAGCCCTAGGCACGATTTCTTTGGAAGATCAACATGAACATGACACGTTCGGTCATTAATCAATGGGATATTGGGGGTTCCTAACAACTTGAGGCGTAACTGGTATGCAGGTGCACAAACTGGAGACTAGACAAGAACTTCATGAGTGTCAACCCGATATGGTATGTGTTGTGGCATGCAAATATCAACTCATTCGGGGGAATCCATCTCGTGTACTCCAAATGAAGCCTGAAGACACACATGTTGATTATCATACAACACAATCTAGATGGGCCCTTGTCCAATGCCTTGGAGCTCCCATAAGTGCGTTGCGCATTGAAGATCAAACCACAAATGTTCCATTGTTGTACATTTTGTGGGCAACAATGATGCAAGATTTCCCTTGCAGCAGGGCTCTCCTGTGCAGCACTACACCATGGTGTATAGTAATCCCCCTCCCCTGGGGGGGGAGACCGTCACTTCACTGTTTTGCGAGGCAATATCTATCGCGGGTTTGTGTTCTCATCTGTCACACACACGTTCTTGCATTGCTTTCCCATTACTTCCAATCAGTCACCTGTGTGTATTCTGTGATATTCTCTCTCCAAAGGTGGTGTACAGGGTGTCGTGTTCCTTTTTAAGACCCAAGATGTTTTCTCCCGGTGACCGTGTATGGTACCACTCACGCACACTTGGTGCACATGTGCTGGCCACTGTTGTGGGGCCTTGAAATACCCTTGCAATCTTCGCAACCGTCAGTCACTTGGCAACCGTCTCCCCCCCCCCCCCCTGCATGGGAGACCATCGCGCGCTATGGGGGAGATTTCAAGGGGGGGGGGGGCAGGGTATGAGGTCTAACTGGCAACTGCCCGAGGAGCGAATGGGGCATGGCCCCGGGGGGGGGGGGCGGCCGGGCCCGGTCCTTGTATGCGACACCCCCCAGCCCCCCCCCCCCCCCCCCCCGAGTTTTGAAAGATAGCGGTGTGGGGGCCATGGCGCCAACGGCGCCAAAATTTTTGTCCCATGTCTAGTTGAGAGGGGTACTATGCCTTTGGTCCTCAAGACCCTTAAGACTTTCTTCCTGGCAAAGACGAGAAATCGCTATCATCGCATACATACCTCTATACCCCATGTCCCCAGACACACACACACCCTTGAGGTATGCATGTGGTAGTCGTGGATTGCGCGCAGACCCCCCCCCCCCGGGCGAGCTGCCAATACCGCCGAACCCCCCCCCCCCACAAGTTTTGACAGATAGCTGGGTGGGGGTCACATCAGGACCATTTGTAGTCCCCCCCCCCCCCGGGAGCATGGCCAGGCAACCACTGAGCAAACTTGACCTGAAGCAGCCGTGGAGCCTCTAGTTCTGTCGGCGCCAAAGGCACCCTGCCACACGCCCTTGAGGGGAGCAACGGTGAGACCAAGTGCCCTCAAGCCCAAGGCATATGCTCCTAAAAATGCACTCTCTCTCCAACCTGCTCTGTGAACCAACGGCGGTCGACCTGTGGTACTGGAGCTTTTGCAAGCTCCGAGTGGCCCCTGCGGGCTCTAGGGTTGGGTACAACCGGTTTGGTCAAAATTGTGGAGAAAGTGGGTTAATTCATGGGCCGCACAGGGTCCCCCCCCCCCCCCCAGTGAGAAACCCCAATGGTGCAAATATGGCCTTTGGCTGGCCCAGTGGCCGGAACTGATTTTGGCCACGTGCGTGCGCATCGCGACACTCCAAAATCTTCCCGTTTTCTTCGGGAACAAATTTGGGTAGAATCGGCGGGGTTTCAAACGTGGAAAACAGTGGGTTTGAATTATGGGTCAAAACGGGTTGCCCCCGCGAGGCACCCGATTGGTGCAAGTATGGCCCCCGCTGTTGCAGCTTGATCCAGCACACCAACGGCGGGCCGGCCGCCACTGTTCCACTTGTTGGATGGCGGGGCTGTTGGTGTCGATGGGCGTGAAAGAAGACTTGCGCTTCGTTGCTCTCGCAGGTCTCGGCAAAGGTCGGCGACATGAAGATCGTTGCTCCGGCGGTGTACCTGGAGCAGGTGCTGCGGATCCAGGGCACGATCTCGCAGATCAACCCCAACATCTTGTCCATCGAGTGCATCACAAACTGGAACTACTACACCAAGTGGACCGTGTTCATGATCATGCCCGTCGGCCTCATCATCGCAGGGACCTTCTTTGTGGGCCTGATGGAGCTGTGGACCCGCCTGCACTCCCGCCCTTCGATCGGCCAGTTGCCTCTCCCGCCCTCGGGCAAGCCCATTGACCCCCAAAGGCCCTACGACCGCGAAGTGGAGGAGGTGCGGCCCCCCAGCCCCCCCGCGGCCCCGGACCAGACCTACACGTGGGTGCCAGAGGAGTACGACCACGTGCAGAAGCCGTCGGAGGGCGAGAAGCCGGCGATGTACGACGAGAACATGGTGAAGATCGAGCCGGGGGTGCCCAAGTGGCGCATCGTGCTGTGCAACGCCGTGGTCGTGCTGTTCGTGGTGTACCCAACGGTGTTGGAGAGCTGCGCCAAGATGCTGGACTGCAAGGACCTGTACTACGGCCGGACCATCAACGAGGTGGAGGGCACAACCAGGTCCTGGGCTATGGTCGGGGTTGGTTGGAGCTATTCCACGAAGGCACGAGGGGAGGCGGGAGATATGGTTGGTACAGCTAGCGGCGCTTTTTCAAGTCAGGGCAGATATGGGCGTTTTTGCCGGGGGAGTGCGGGGCTTCTATTCCGACCACGAACCCGGTTTGCGACTTTGTTGGTCCCAGAGGGAGAATGCCATGCCGGAGGTTGGGGTATGGTATACCTTTCTGTCCGGGTATGGCTTCCCTTTCTGAAAGTGACATGAAACGGGCTTTCTAATGCAATTTGAGTTGGAGTCTCTCTCACTGATATGTTGCTTTTCCTGTTGCCACGTAGTCCAGAGCCCTGGTTGCCAGTTTTGCTCTGGCCTTGGCTGTGATGACCACCTCTTGACCTTGGTAGTTGTACCCCTGCTGCATGGGCTTCCATGGGGTGCGGCTTTGGAAGTGCCCTCCCCACACACAGGCCCCAGGACATGTACAAGAGGGCAGATGTGAAATCACCTTGTTAAGGGCTGAGTGGTGCCTTAACCCCCGGTGAGGGCGGTTTGTCCACAGATTGCATTTCAGGGGATGGTTTGTAGTCCACTTATTGCACAATTTCTCTTGTATATTGTATATTGAGGGATGGCTTTTGCATAGTTGGATTCTCCACATCAAAATGCACAATGTTGTCAGTTTTCGACATGTTGGAGCATTGTCAGCAACGTGAAACCCTGCCCCTCAAGGTGGCAGCCTGGCAGAAGGATGGGACCCATACAACGAGGTTGGTTGAGCTCTAGCAGAGTGCACAGTAGTAGGGTCAGCAACAGTTGAAGGCACAATGGTCATAGTGGGCAATTGCATAGTTGAATCTCCCGCAAGCAGGCAGAAGGTTGGAACCGCCTGCCTGCTCATACCTTTCATGCCCTGCTCCCGCCCCCTCATACCACCCATGCCCGACTCCCGCCCCCTCATACCTCCCATGCCCGACTCCCGCCCCCTCATCCGACGGTTGCCGTGCTGCAGTTATTTGTTGGCGGACCTGAGCCTCGAGTGCGGCACGGCTGATCATCTCCGCTTGGAACAGTCCGCAGTCATCTTCCTGTTCATCTACGGCCTGGGGATCCCCCTGTCCCTCGTCGCCTCGGTGCTGACCTGGCGGTGCTTCCGCGGGCGCCTGGACTCCCACGTGGTGTTCTCGTTCCTGCTGCGGGGCTACCACGAGAAGTTCTGGTACTGGGAGATCGTGATCATGATCCGGAAGCTGCTGGTCGTGTGCATCATCGTGTACGTGGAGGACACCCTCCTGCAGACGTACCTGTTCATGTGGGTCATCGGCCTCGCCCTCGTCATCCACCTGCTCGCCCGGCCCTTTGTGCAGCCGGTGCTCTACAACACCGAGGGCGTGTCCCTCGCCACCATCTACGTCACCGCCAACCTCTCGCTGCTGTTCAACCCGCGGTACGAGCAGACGGAGGCCTCCGTCGGCTGGAGTCAGTCGTGGGACACCTTCACTGTGGTGTGCCCGCCGTTTCAGAGAAACATTGGTTTGGCAGGCCCACGGGAGGTGGCAGGCGGGAGGTGGGGGGGGGCTTAGCATGACGCCTGCGTGGATTTGTCTTGCTTCAGGCCTGTGTCATGGGGAGCAGGACTGACTCAACGGAGGGAATTCGGCCTGAGATGCATTTGATTTGCATGTGTGGGTGGTGGGAGGGCCAAAACAAGACGTGAGCGGGAAAAGCAGATTTCACAGTAGAAACGGCAGCTGTTTGGGGCCGTTTGCGGTCCACAAGCCCCTGGACCTCAAAGCCCCCCTCCCGCCCTTCCTCCCATTCAAACCCAAGCCTCCCCACCACTTCCATCTTCGTGATGCCGGGCGGATGTGCGGTCGGCGGGGAATCGTTACATGGGTTTGCGTGCGTAGGCAGGCTTACATTAGAACGGCCGACAACCGTACGAGGACCCCACCCCCCCACCCCCACACACCATACCACACACACCCACACCATGGCCTCGTGCTGACCCCCCCCCCCCCCCAGACCAAAGGGACCATCGCGGGAAAAAACGATTTACAATTGGGAAAATCGGGTCGGGCCATTTTTGGTACACAAAGTTTTGGGTCCCAGACCCCTGCCCCCTCCTCTCTTCTAATGCCAGCCCGTGCAAAGGGACACCCCCCTGGGTGCCCGAGCAGAGTGCTGTACACGGTGGCATGCACAGGCAGGTCATTGTCCAGGGGGGGGCCGCAACAACCAGCACAACCCCCAATACGCCAATTACTGGGCCCCGCTGACGCGCAAACGGCACATCCCGCCACATCCAGCACAACCCCCAACACACCAACTACTGGGCTCCGCGAACGCGGAAACGACACCAGCAGGAGCACCGGCCGCAGCGGCCGACAGAACGCAGCGACCCGACGCAACATGCGAAGGCAAGAACAGGTGACTATCCAGGGCCCCGTAAAGAAACAACAACCGGACGGAATGTCACACGTGGGGGGGGGGGGGGGGGGGGCTGCACGCAGCGAAGCAAGGTGCGGGCTGTGGTGGTGGAGTTGGGAGATGGTGGGTGGCGGTGCTGAGGATGTCTGTTGTGCCCTGTGCACCACCGCAGGTCCTCGAGGTGTTCTTGGTCACTGTCAACGCCGTCATTCTGTTGTACCTCGTGGCCTGGCTGCTGGTGGAGACCCGCAAGCGCATCCGCGAGATCATGAACCCGATGAACGCCGCCCCCTCGGACCCGGTGAACGAGAGCGAGGACCAGTTGCAGCAGCTGGTGCTGATCCGCATGCAGCTGCGGGAGCTGGTGGACAAGAAGGGGACGATGCAGATGTGCAACAACGTGCTGTCCAACTCCATCAAGGTCTCGATCACCGGCACCAGGGGAGCAGTAGGAAGGAAGGGACCTCGAAGGAGGTTAGACAGGCAGTTGGAGGAGGTTGCCAAAGCGGTTGGAGGCGGTTACTGTCGATTACAAATGCCATTGAGGCTGGCACTTGCCGTTACGGGGGACGGTGGCTGGGCATAGGCTGGGCACCGGGGGGGGGGGGGTACCCCCCCCCCCTTCCCCTTCCCCCGCATGGACTTGGAGTGTGCATCTGGATGCACCTGGTCAACGGCACGGGCAACAGCCCGTCTCCGGGACGGCCGACCCCCCGGAGTAGTCAAACAGGACAAGTCATTCGGGGGCTCCGTTGACACAACCAAACCACGTTCGGACCCACAGAGGATCAGAGTGAGCAGCGGCGAGAGGCCAATAGGCGCTGCCAAAGGCAAACAATCAGATACTCAGGCCTTGTGCCAAGCCCCCCCCCCCCCCCTTTTCCAACGCATCCCTGCGGATCCCCTGCGGCCGGGACTCCTTTGGGTCAGGGTGCAGGGCCCCACTCGTAGCGCGGATTTGGGGGAGGGGGATACGCCCAACCCCAACACATTTGCGCATGTTTGTCGTGCTGCGAGGCGTGACGGTGGGGCCTTTTGCAGTACCCGGCAATGTACTGTCAGCCCCTCTCCCCCCCTCCTCCTCGCCCCCGGGACTCCCCCCCTGAAGGATGTCTTAGAAGGGCTGATGGCCACAGGAGGACCCCTCCCCCCCCCCCCCCGGACCCCCCAGACCAAAGTGAGCATCGTGGGAAAAAACGAAATTTACAACGCGGAACATCTTGTCGGACCATTTTTGGTACTACCTTCTTGGCCACCTTAGTGTAGTCCCCCCCCCCCCGGACCCACTCCACTTTTACCGTGCCACACAAATAAGGCATTCCCCAGCACAAGGTGTAGTTGTCACTCAAAACGAAAAAAACGTAAAAACAATTAGTTTTCAGCCGCATGCCCTTCGCCAAAATGAAATCCGCAAAAACAAATCACAACCCCCCGAGCCCCAACGATGTATTAGTGGCACCAAAATGAATGACCCCCCCCCCCCCCCGAATCTGATACCGAGGCCTTTTGCCCCCCCCCCCCCCCCGAAGAGCAGGCCAAACGCAAAAACAAAAAAAGTTTTGATTCACTGAACCGAAAACAGGTCCGCAAGACCGAATTTCGCAAGACAAAGGGAACCGTTTCCCCTACTTCGGGTGCCGTCGCACACATTTTTGCATAAATAAAATTCAAAGCACCCGACGCAAAAAATTAGCATTCCACAAAACACTCATATTGACACGGTCCCCCACCCTCCAGCCCCGATGGAGATCCCTCCCCCCCCCCCCACAACACCCCCCAACGCAGGACCTGCAGCGCAACATCCGCGAGCTGCAGAAGGCCCAGGGCATCGAGCCCGACCCCATCAAACTGTACCCCGCGGAGGAGGACTCCCCCGACGCCCACGCCTTCGACCGCCTCGACCCTGAGGACATCCTCGACCTGGAGCAGGAGTGGGAGCAGCAGTGGAACTCCACGCAGCAGCAGCACGTCGCCCTCGGCAAACTGCCCCCCACCGCCGCGGCCGTGCCCTTCAAGCCGCACCGCGCCGACGCCTGGGCCGCGATGGGCAGCGTGGCGCAGCCCACCGACCGCGACTACGACGACCCCCTGGACGCCTGGCGCAAGGCCTTCCCGCCCCCGGGCGCCGGGACGCAGGGCGTCACGGGGTCGCCCGTCAACCCCCTGTCGTCGACCCCCACGAAACTGTGGGCCCAGGCCGCCAAGGGGCTGAACGAGCCCCTGTTCGAGTTCATCGAGCCCGTCAAGCCCAAGCCCCGCGCCGCCGCCTGGTGGGGCGACGACTCGTCGCTCGCGCCGCTGATGCCGAACACGGTGCAGTGGCTGCAGACCGTGCAGGCGCAGAGGGTGTGCGGTGGTGGCGCAGAGCGTGCGTTTGTGTTTGAGGGGGTGTTTGCGTGGGTTTGGGTGTGTCGCGTGTGTGCCTGTCTGGCTGTATGTCGACCTGGGCCTGGGTGTGTGGGGGGGCAGAACCCCCATTTTTGTGGTAAGGACAGCCCCCAAGGACCACCAACCGCCAACCACCAACCGCCGACCGCCACCAACCGCTAACCACCAACCGCCACCAACCGCTCACCACCAACCGCCAACCGCCACCAACCGCAAACCACCAATCGCCAACCACCAACCGCCAACCGCCAACCGCCACCAACCACCAACCGCTCACCACCAACCGCCAACCGCAAACCACCAACCGCCAACCGCCGCCAATCGCTAACCACCAACCGCCAACCGCCGCCAACGGCCAACCATTGTTCAGTACTGCTTCTGTGGTCTTGTGTCTTGCCCATGTCTTGCCCATGAAGCAGAAAGCGTCCCCGTGAACGTTGGTTTCTGTTGGCGTTACGAACCTTTTTTTCCCCCTTAGGCAGCCCTGGTGTGTGGGGGGGGGGGGGACTTGCAGACTGATTGGGCTGCATCCGCTATCGTCTGCTTGGACCAGGGTCTTGCAGAGGTGCAGGGGTGACAGGGACTGGGTTGGGCATATCCGAGCAGGCACGTGCGTAGATCCGACTGCCGGTGTACCTAAGGCCTAATATCCGCAGGCCTGTGTCTCAAGTAAGCCTCGAGGACAGTCAGTACCAGAGGGCCCCACGGGTGTACTTGGAGAGAATGTGCCCCATCGAAAGGCACCGTCGTAGCCCAAAAGAAAGGGCCAAAGTACAAAGGAAGCGGTCATAAGGGGCACACCCAAATCAATCTGTAGCAGATGTACCATCGCGGACACAAACCACAACGTTTCCGGACATGCATCGCCGCCGTAGACCCAAAACATTTTCCTCCAGCGTGCTGAGACAAGCAACACGAACAGTTCACTCCCCCCACCAGGGATGCATTTGAAGGGAAGGGACCTCAGAGGGGGGCCCAGAAGCGGTTGGACAGGCGGTTGGAGGAGGTTGGCGAAGCGGTTGGGGGGCGGTTACTGTCGGTTACAAATGCCATTGAGCCCACCCCTTGGCGTCAGGGAGACGGTGGCTGGGAGTAGGCTGGGCGCCCTTCCAATGCATCCCTGCCCGACACCCCAAACCAGTGTGTACCCCCAGAAGTACCAAGCGGCACCCGCTGAGCCTTTATGGCAAACCCCCTCCCCATGTACGAGGACTGCTGGTCGGCGCATGCGCAGGCCTACGGTGCTGTGTGGGTCCTGATGGGGCCTGACGGTGTTCTCAAGCGCAGAGGCTGGACGGCCCGCAGCGCTGGCCTTCACACGAACGACACCGGACGCCATGTCCGTTTAGCACCCGGACCGACTCCGCGCTTCGACTTTCTGGAAATGCGGCAGACGAGCAGCTGCCGCGCAGGGGAGCACACGCAGTTACGACCCGTGAAAGAGTGACCCCTTACGTCAAGCCCCACACAATTGTTCCATGAATCACCGGGGGGGAGGGGGGGGCAGGAATTGGGAATGGGAGGAAGTTGGAATGCCAAAGTTTGCCACGGTATTTTGAGGACGTGGTCCACTTTCCAAAACAGCACGCGTCCAGGGGCCTCCCGGAACTCATAGCAGTCATCCAGAAGCCAGGAAGGAAGATTTAACAGCACCCAACCAAAGTCCAAAGGGAAACAACAGGACGCAGTTTCGATTGGGAGCTTCATGAAGCCCCAATGACAGACAACGACGCTCGGAACGCGCGATTCAGACCTCCCGCCCATGCGCAAGACCCCTTTGGAAGTGAGGGGGCCCGACCGGACGGGGGGTGGAATGGAACGCGTTTTGATCGCCGCCGCCGTCCCCCCCGGCACCTTCCCGCCTTCACGGCGTCGCAGGGGCTGGCCAAGCCGAAGCCCAAGCCACAGCCGGCGCCCGCCCCGGCCCTGAAGCCCTCCCCCAAGCGCGGGGGCCTGTGGCTGGAGCCCCCCGACGTCTTCAAGCCCCGCCGGCCCTCCGCCATCGAGCCCTCCGCCGCGGCCCCGGCCCACAAGCCCCTGTACAAGTTCCAGAACGGGGACACGTACGATGGGCAGTGGTACAACGGGCAGATGCACGGCCGCGGGGTGTACGTCTACGTGCAGTCCGGGAACGTGTACGACGGCGAGTACCAGCACCACAAGAAGCACGGGCAGGGCTCGTTCACGTACCAGGTCTGTTGGGGGGGGGGAAGCCGGGCCGGGGGGGGGGGTGCCGGGGGGGGGGGGTTGCGGTCCGCATTTTTTCGCAATTTCCGCAGGTTTTCGCATTTTTCCCGCAATTTCCCGCATTTTCTCTGCAATTTTTTGCAATGGCGGTAGACCAAGCTCTATGGACCCCCTGCCCCCCCCTCCACCCCTTGGTAAATGGGTGGGTGGGTGGGTGGGTGGGTGGGTGGGTGGTGGGTGGGTCAGCCACAATCCCAGGGAGGCCAATCCCCCCCCCCCACCCGCGGTATCACTACGCAATGGCCTGCGCCGTACAACCGGTGTACGTGCCATACGGTGACCGTTCTCCGACCCGGGGCCTTGCTCCAGGAGGCCACGGGCAGCGTGTTGCAGCTGGTCTCCAGCGCACTGACGAGCGCGGCACAGCCCATTTGGTTTGTCTTCCCACGTCACAGCGCCATCGCACCGGGGGCCCCACCTCAGCCCTCCTCCAGGGCCCATGTCATCCGGCAATGAATTGCTGCCTCCGCCTCCACGGCTCCACCCTCACGCAGTGCTCAGTGATGCGGTGCGCTGATCCTCGAGGACCACTTCACCGTCAGAACGGGGCACGCAGAATCAGACGTGCCGCGTGTCGAAGAACGGACCCCACAGGCCGTGCCCCGTGGCTTTTCGTGATTTCCCGGTTTCCCACAACGGCCGGTGTTCGTGCTTCTATGTGTCTTTTCATGGCACGTGCCGTGCCACACAACCTCTTGACCCAATGCAGCCCCGTGCGCCCTGGCTCACGGGCCAGCGGCCCCAACGTGGCTCTGATGTCCCTGGATGCCCCCCGCCCAGGCTCGTACGAGAGACTGACCACCGTAGGAGGAGCCCCCCCCCCCCCCCCGCCCCGGACCCAGATTTCATAGTGGGACAAACTGAAATTTCCAAAAGGAAATATGGATTTGGGGCATTTTTTTGGTACACAAACTTTTGGGTTCCAGACCCCCCCCCCCCCCCCTCCTCCTCTCTTCTCAACTCCTCTCAACTCAAGGCAACATTCGGTGCTGGTTGAAGTCGAACAGAGTGGGTCTGGCATGAGGTCAGGATCATGCTGGTGATTTCACATGCATCAGAAGGGAAGGGGCCGCAGAGGCGGCCCCAGAGGCGGTTAGGCAGGCGGTTGAAGGAGGTTGCCGAAGCGGTTGGGGGCGGTTACTGTTTGTTACAAATGCCATTGAGGCTGGCACTTGCTGTCAGGGAGACGGTGGCTGGGCGTAGGCTGGGCGCCCTGGAGGGGGGGGGATTACCAGACGGAATGTCACACAGGGGGTTACCTCCCGCCCCTTCCAATGCATCCCGGTCACAGCCTCCTCTCCTCCACTGCACCCCCGCCCCGCGCCGCTTCCTCAGGAGACCGGCATCGTGTACAAGGGCGCGTGGGACCGCGGGGTCAAGTCCGGGAAGGGCGTCACCGTCTTCCCCAACGGCGACCAGTACACCGGCGACTTCCGCGACAACGAGTTCAACGGCGTCGGGACCTTCGTGCACGCCAACGGCGACCGGTACACGGGGCAGTGGGTGAACTCGGTGCAGGAGGGGGCCGGGACGATGGCGTACAAGGACGGGGCCGTGTACGAGGGCGAGTGGCACAACAACAAGAAGCACGGCAAGGGGAAGTACGTGGCGAGCGGCTCCTCGTACAACGGCGAGTGGCGGCAGGGCATCATGCACGGCCACGGGGAGCAGGCCTTCCCGGACGGCAGCCACTACACGGGGGAGCTCGCCGGGGGGATGCGGCACGGGTTTGGGGTGTTTGTGGACCAGGACCGGTCGCGGTACGAGGGCGGGTGGCGCGACAACAAGCGGTGCGGCAAGGCCACGTACCACTACGCGGACGGGGCGCACTGCGTGGGGGAGTGGCAGGACAACGAGATGCACGGCCCCGGGGTGTACGTGGGGCTCGACGGCCGCCGGACAGACATGGTGTACGAGCACGGGAAGTGCGTGCACAGCGCGCCGCAGCCGTGAGGCCGCCCCCCAGTCCCCCCCCGTCCCTCCCCCTCAGTCCCCCCGGGGGGTGGCCGGGCCTGGTCCTTGTATGCGACACCCCCCAGCCCCCCTCCCCCCCCTTACTGTGCCTTTAGTCCTTAAGACCCTTAAGACTTTCTTCCCGGCAAAGACAAGATATCGCTATTATCGCATACGTACCTCTATATCCCCATGCCCCCAGACACCCCCTTGAGGTATGCATGTGATAGTAGTGGGTTGCGCGCAGCCCAGCCCCCCCCCCCCCCCCCGCAAGTTTTGACATAGCTCGGGGGGGGTGTCGCATCAGGACCAGTTGTAGTCGCCCCCCCCCCGGGCTCAGTCCCCCCCCGCCCCCCCTCCCCCGGTTCGCTGCTGCTCTCGTCAAAGAAGGACCGGGGGTCAGGGCTCCCAGTCCACGAAGCCGTCGAAAATGATTTCCGGCAAAAACATGCGGTAAAACAAAAGACCCTGAAACGTCGGTCCGGCGTCCTTTGAGCAGGGCTGTACACATGGACGTCCCCAAGCATTTGCACCGTTTGTCTGCCAATGGCCCACCCCCGATTTGAAAGCGCGCTTCTGGTTCTCCCCCCCTCACGCCTTCATGGACCCCCCCCCAAAAAAAGCAGCAAATGGACTGGGCTTCTGGATCCCCCACGGGCTCTCTGCCACCCCCCCCCCCCCCCCACTGCCCCCCCCCCCCCCACACACCCCGAAAGAGGCGCCGGAGCATCGCCTGCGCACACCGGGACCCCGGATACTCAGCCACGGATCCCGCGCCACGTGCCGCACTGATGTGCCGCGCGGTGCCGCCACACCCCAACCGGCCTCCGCGACCGAATGGGCGGTCCCCACATTCGACGGCGTTGTCGTTCAATGCACCGCTGCCCATCCGGACGCCGGAGACTGACCGTACCCCCCCCCCCCCCCCACCCTCCCGCTCTAACCCTCAGACAGTCGCAGTGTAATGAGGCCCCCGCTGCGCTTCACGGGCTTCATGTCTGCGCCTCCGGGTCCGAAGGGGGAGCGGGTTGCGGATGGCCTGGGGACGGAGGTGTGTGGACCGCACAAACAGTCCAACGACCCCCGCAACAACCGGCACAACCCCCCGTCTGCTGCTTCGGGGGCGGTAGCTTTTGGATGGCCCATAGCGCGCCCCCAGCCCCTCTGCCCGTTCCACGGCCGCATTTGAAAAAAAAAAAAGGCGTGGGGCGTGTGTATGTGCGCGCACGCGCGTGTCTAATGGTGTTCGCTGATGGAGAGGGATGAGGTGGGCGGGCACCCACCGCTGAGTGTCCCGCCCGCCGCATGTATGTGTATGTCAGGGCTTTACCCCGTTCTGTACCGGCGGCTGCTGCCTGCCCCCCTTGTCCTCTGGGGCATCTGTTCTGGAGTGAGAGTGTTTTCTGTTTTGCACTTCTGTTTTGGTCGTACCAAAGAATGTGCAATGGCAGCAGGTCATCGATGGCCCCCTGTCAATGCTACGGACCGCTGCGGTCGTAACCAACACCCGTGCCCGTTGTGTTGCTGACCCCCCCGTACCGCCTGCCCGCCCACACCCCCTGTCCTCTGCTCAGTGACGTCTACGGCGTGGCGTTCCACACACATGGCCTGTCAGCCCCCCCCCTCCCCCTCCCCCACCTTCTTTGCCGTGAGGACGTCACAGTCCGACGCCCGCCTGTCATGCGTGACCCCCGTGGCCAGCCAACTTGACCCCATGACCACCCGAGCCCCGAGGAGCCCAATTGCCTTTGCAGCCCGTCCCCGAGTGTTTCCTCTTCTGAGGCTGGACAGTCTGAGAGGGCGCCCATCGGTTCCGTTGGGGATGCCCGTCACTGGACAGTGGGGCCGTGCATGGCTGCAGGGTACATATGAAGTCGTCGTCGTCATGGGGCATGTGGTTTTCTATGCGGAGGGGTTCGGTGTGCAGCGGACTGGAGCTGCATTGGGAGGGACCGCCTGCGGCAGTCGGGCAGGCGAACAAAGTTTCGTTAGGAATCAGCCCAATCCCATGCGCACAGAATTCGATAGAAACAGCTGTGTCCCATGAACAACTCAGTAGGACCCAGCACCATGTGATCATGGCCGATCAGCCATACACTAGCGTCAAGTCTGGCCGTGACATGTGGTGCAAGGAGGGCCGGGGTCATGCCTCTGAGAAATGCGGTTGCGCCCCTTTACATCTCCTTTTGGGCCCACTGGCGGGGGCAGTGGACAGCCCGACGGGTGCAGCAGCACGGGCCGAAGTGAGGGCAGGTGAGGCCGCTGGCGCAATGCCGGCTGCCCCCGCCGCGGTCGTCCTGTAGGGGGGTGGGGGGGGGCAACATGTGCCAGAGCTGGGGCACAGGGGGCTGTTCCACTGCCCCCCCCTTCCCCCCCTCCATTCCAACCAGCAAAAGGAGAAGGGGTGGCATGACTCTCCGCTTGAGATTACCGCTCGTTTCTGTTTGTGTTTGATGTGATGTTTGTGGACCGTTGCTGAACTCAGGCCCAGAATCCCCCTCCCTGGCACAGGGTCCCCATCTGACCTTTTGTGGAGGGAGGGGGTCATTTTTCTTGTATCCCCCCCCCCCGCCCCCCGCCACCACCTTTTGCCACAACACCCTGGTCAGGGTTGTGTCCGCATCGTTTTGAACCGCGGAATTGGCGGTTCCATTTTCTGGTTGGCCAAGCAGTTGGCTCTGTGGTTTGGGTTTTGAGGATGCTGCTGGTGGTTCCTGCCCCACCCCATGTTGACCCTCCCTTGCTCTGCACAACTGTGGCTGTGGAGGCACATCGAGATCAGTTGCGGGGGAACGCCTGTCTTCAAGCCCCCCCCCCCCCACCCTCCCCTGCCGTCTGGACCCTGAATGTGTTGGTGCCACGACCCGCCGCCGATGGAGAAACGGAAACAGCGGCTTTGGTGGATCTTCGTGACGGTCTTGTGCCAGCAACCAAGGTTTTCTGGGACTCTATGGGCTGTTTGGGCGGGTGCATCTTGGGATGGTGCACCGGTGTTGGACCACTGATACGTGCCACTGTGCGGACGTGGTGCACCAACACCCTCTTTACCATTTCTATCTCGCAAAGGGGGAGGGTGCCCCTGTCGTCGCCAAGCAGTCCCACAACTGTTTGCGACACTACTCCTTGGCGTTCCTCTCCCTGAAGCGCAGGCCTGGGGAGGGGCACGTGCATCCGTCATCAATCTCGCGACAGCCCCTCTCGCCGGGGGGCGGGGGGTGCACCATGCAGGTGGGGGAGCTCAATGGTCGGTTCCGATAGACTGAATGTCCCCGCCATAGACCATTCCAGCCATTGGGCCAGCAGTCCATGCAGGTGGAGTAGGGGGGGGGGGGGTTGGCGAAGAACACCTTTCACCCCTTCTCCCCCTCGCACCCTGACGGGAAATCGGGGTCCTTGCGCCCCGTACTGCACATCAAAGTGCCTCACACAAATGATTGTTGTTGTTCGATATCTGTGCCCCGATTTCTGAATGGCGAAAATGCGGCCCCAAGAGAATGGGGCTGTTGAGCTCTGCATCAACTGAGCCAAAATCAAGCCAGACCCCCAAGAGTCTGAAGGGAGTTCGGAGTGCTCTTCATTGGTATGTTCGGTGTGGTTTGGCAGGGGTTGCTGTTTGAGGATGATGATGTGTTGTTGATTTCTCGAGTGCCTTCTGATGAGCAAGCTCCGGCAGCGTATCTTGGCTTGACCCCCCACCCCCCCCAAAAAAAAGAATATGATGTATTGGTGTGTTATGCCGAAGCTCTGACCACAACCCCAGCGATGTCCAACGCGATGCCCCTCACCGCCACAAGAACCCCAAGTCATTTGGCCCAGTCTCAAGAGATGTCCCTGTCTAAGCAACACAAGGCATTGGTGTTCTGCCACCGTATCTGCCTCGGGGGCAAAGGCTTGTGTTGTTCGCCACCCCACCCCACCTGAGCACTGTGACCCCTCTGACCGTTGCATTGCTGACTGCAGTCCCCTGACGTCCGGGATGCCAGACCACATGTCGTGCTCTGCCCCCCCCCCCTCCCCCCACTGCCTGTGCCTTGTCAATGTTGTAGATTTCTTGTGCCTTTCGTGCCTTCCAAAAGAGGGGGACGGTGGTCACTGCGGCAAAAACTCGCAGGACCTCCGCCCCTCCCTTTGGCCCTCCCTTTGTGTGTCAGATGAATCTGCGGGAGGGGGGTTTGAGCCCTGATCAATTCTCACCCAAACGCCTGAGGTTGTCGTGAGGCTTGTCTAACCGAAGCTGAGGGTGGGGAAGAGCTGACCAACCAGCCCAAGAGACATTCGAAAACTGCGGTGCAGCAGTGAACTCAAGGCAACATGTGCTCAAGCATGTACCAGCCTGCCGGGGATTTCCCGCTGCATTTCCTGGTATCAGAATCGGCTTATCCTCCCTGCGTCCGCTACCGCATCGCCTCGTGGGGCAATCGTAGCATAGGACAGCTCTGGTCCTTGATGCCGAGAGATTTCTCGGGTGCTTTCTGGTGAGCGGGCTTTGCCAGCTTGCCATGGCCTGAACCCCCCCCAAAAAAGTACTAGCCTGCTGGGCTGGGCCTGTACCCTTTGCTGGCACCCACTGTGTTGGTTGCGGCTGTGTGACGCGCATGGTGTGTGTGTGAGTAACCCTCTGTGTCTGACTCAAATCTGAACCCTCACACAACAAGTGGACCCTGTGTATTCTGCAAGTCGCTGTTTTCTTGTCACCCTCTTCCCCCACGACTGCCCATCGTTGTGTGTCCGGACAGACTGCATTCTGTCTGCACTACACCACGCCAACCTCATGAGAGGCATCCATTTGGCTGGCCTGCAAACAGAAATCACATGTCCCATCCAACAACCTCATGTGTCTCCTAATTGTGCATGTTGAAGTCAGTGCAAATCATTTGCAAGTGGACTCTTGAATACCTGTCGTCATCAACAGGGCAAGGGGCACCACTTTGCTCCAACCCAGTTAAGCCACCCGGGGCAAAGCACATTTGTCGCGCGTGTGAAAGGCAATAGCCAGAAGTGTCTCTCGCGAGATCGTCTTTAACCCCCCCCCCCCATTTGGTGTTTCTGGCGCTCATCACAGGCATGACATGGTCAGCACATGTTTCATGTCTGGCATACCCCCCCTCCCCCTTGTGCAAGTACGGCCTTGTCTAAGCACAGGGTGGGCGTTGTACCGCGGAATTTTTTGGACTAACTGCTTTTGGAGTCCCAGATGTAAGATGGGGTTCAAAACCTTTCTACCGCACATTGCAACCTAATGATGTTTGTTTTGATGCGATTGTTACCCATTCCTGATATTCCCCTTCCACAGCGTATCACCATCTGCATCTTCTAGACATGGACGTTTGCCGTCATGTGTGTCACGCGCGAGCACAGCCCTGTCTAAGCACCGGGTGGGCGTTGAACCGCCGTTTTGCCTGGTTTTTTGGGCCCACGGCCGGGCTTGCGCAAGGGGGGCGCCTCAAGCGCAGTGCGCTCGCATTGCAACTATTTGGGCGTCTGGCCGTACTAGAGACCCATACTTTGAGATACTAGGGGCCCCTAGGGGCATCATGGTGACCCCTAGCGGAGGTTTTGATTTCTGATTTTGTCCCCCTTTGTTTGGGGACCCCCGAGAATGCAGGGGTGACGTAGCATTTCCGCCCTCTTTTGGGCCCCAACCTTCCGGTGCTATTGAGGAAACCGGGACAATCTTTGAATCCACGCTTTGATACTAGGAGCATCATGGTGATCGATGGGCGGAAAGATTGTCGGAGTGGAACCACGTCCCACACTTTCCATATTTCGTGACGCACTACGTGGATAGCATGCCCATTGCATCCATAGGAGGCATCCTTTGCGATGTCTTGTTTAATCCTAAATACGCCGGGTGCCTAACAAAGTTACGGTTGCCATTGACGGCTTGAAAAACATCGTTTGGATTTGTCCGTTGGCCCCGGGGACATTGGCGGATGTTCTCATTTGGGATCGCGAGGGGCCCAAAAGGGTGAAGGGACATTATATGGATTATGAGATTGGCTCCATGGATGGTGCATACAAGGGGCGCCTCCATGTGGCATGGCCATTTATCGGTCGAAAAACGTTGACCGAGCGGCAAAAGGAGTACAATGATGTTCATGGTTTCTATAGGGCACACATTGAGCACTTGTTTGCACGCATGTGGCACTGGGGCATCGTAAGGAACATATGGAGGGGATCCGGTCCGGAGTTGCATGAGTACGTGCGTGTACTCTTGCATTTGCAGCAATTTTTGATTCGAAGACAGGTACGGTACCCTCCATATGGTCCGTGGGAACACGTACCTGCACATGTATGGACTGCACCTACACAGGAGGACAATGATGTTGAGGATGTTGTGGGTGATGATGGGAATGTTTGTGCGCTTTGTTGCACCAAGTCTGACCCTGAAAAGATGTCCATGTGTGACAAGTGTGAACTGCAATATTGTACGGATTGCATTGACACACACACACATGTGACAATGTGACTTTTCTTTGATTCTGCAACCGTGTCATGTTGTGCACACAAGTTGCGTTTTCTCAATGTGTACTTAGTTGACAATGGAACAGAGAGACAGTTGTGTGTTCTTGAGGGTGGCGACCAATGCGCTGTTCATGGCTTTTCCAGTTGTGCATGATGTGTGTTATGTGAAGGGAAGGTAGTTTGCAACTTTCTTGAGCTGGGGCAGTTTGGGTCACTTAATTCTAAGGGCGTTTCCAAGGGGTGTGCTTGGGGGCTCTTCGGGGGGAACATAGTCTAAAAGTAGCGCGCAGTGCGCGTGCAGTGCAAAGATTCCCCCAAGGGGCGGGCAGGGTACTCTCGGATCATCTTCCGGGGACATGCCCCACACAGGCTGTCCATTGCTCCCTGACCTGCCCTGTACCTCTTCATGTAATGTCATTACCCCTGTGCTTGTGTGAGGGCAAGTGCAGGGGCCCAAACCGGTGAGGGGCGGATTCAGGCTACGCTGCTGATGCGTCTCCATTTGAGCCTTCAGGCCTCTTCTGGAGAGATCGCATTCCGGCAGCATTCATGTTTTTGGGGCGGAGGGGGGGTCTGCTGTGCCACACATCAAGTTTGGGGGGGGATGTGTGGCTTTGGACGCGAAACAATCGTGAGGCTGCGGGCGTTCGCAAGCCCAACGTTTTTGTCCTCCGTCAAAATGCGCTGGGTATGCACATGGCCCAGGGAAATCCTGATTTATTGCATTTTTTGGCCGCCAAGAACTGGGGATTTCTACACGCGCCCGGCCTGTGTGAAGGATCAACACATGTTATGACTGTACGTTGCTGGGGCCTCAGGTCCACCCAGTTTCTGGGTGCACTCGTACTGTACATAAATGGACCTTCTACGATCCGGGGTTCTCCCGAGTACACTCAATGACACCTTGAGCGTCACGAACCCCAAAAAAATTTCTACACGCGCCCGGCCTGTACCCTTCCCCAGCCACATCTTTGCTGCGAATTCTGGCCACATGCTGGCGCATGTGCATTGCTCTGACCCCTGCTTCCCAAGTGATACAACTACACATCTGTGCATCAGCCACTTACCATGATGGCTCCGGTATACAAAAAGGAACGAAGCTGTGCACCCTCCGCTGAAGTTGTCTGGTCCTCACCGGGCAGCCTGTGAGCTTCAAAAGAACATCGACACCATTATTGATTGGACATTGGCTGAAGAAGGTTGTGCATCAAGTGCATTGCAAACCGTTGTTGCATTGCCACTTTGCTGTGTGTCTCGCTCTTTACACAAGGTGTTTCACACACCTTCAAAAGGTGCAACTCGCTTGCCATGGCCGTGGGGCACGGTGCTGGCCTCAGTGCAAATGCCAAAGGTGGGTTTGGGGTTTGCTGTGCAGATTGATAACCCTTGTCATCTCCTCCCCCACGTGATTCCGGGGGGGGGGGGGGTTCACCATGTCAAGGGGAAAAAATCAAACCAACCACAACAAACAAGAATCCTGCCAGAATGGCAACAAAAGCTTCTGGGCACTGGTGACTGGAGGTCATTGTGTTGTCGCACTGCAGGAGTGATGTGCTAGATTTGGAGAATGGGACAGAAAGTAATCTCCAACCTAAGTTCTGGGAAAGAAATGCTGATAAATTGTAGTTCACTAGTGACATTCTCAGGACAAGTGGGCCCAAAGGCCTGATGGCCTTGTTTCTACTAGGGGGGTGCCTTAAGCGCAGTGCAACTATTTGGGCGTCTGGCCGTAGTAGAAACCCATACTTTGTGGTACTTTGGGCATCATTGTTGTTTGGTAGTAGGTTTTGATGCATTGGGGATGTGGCATTTTTGGATGTTCACCCTGTTTCAGCCATTTCTACTTTTTTGCACACATTTTTGCCCATTTCCACCACATCTACTCTTTTTCTCGGTTGATTGATATGGTGATACACTTTGAGGGTGCCTGCTATAGCATCATACTTCCCTCCTCATTTCTCAGGCCCATTTTCTCCATGGACCTCAGTATTGGGGATAGGGTGTTCTACACCCGCTCCAATGGCCTGCAACCTCTTGCCACGGTGGTTGGGACGGCTGAAGACGGACTCCTCCACTTGGAATACTACCAAGATGGGTTGAGAGTGGTGAATCGGTGATGCAAGATGGAGTCCGTCTCCTTTGCCATCCCAAGTTTAGAGTGGCCACCTGACTGCCCTCCATCTCCGCCGCCCAACACACAGTCAAGTTCCCCCCTAAAGGTTCCTGGTCCTTCACCACTGCCACAAGAACCGGGAAGGTCCCCCTCAAGGTCCCCTCCAGTCCACTTTGGGTCGCCTAATTCTAAGGGTGTTTCCAAGGGGCGTGCCTAGGGGCTCTTCGGGGGGAACATAGTCTAAAAGTAGCACGCAGTGCGCGCGCAGTGCAAGGATTCCCCCTAGGGGGAGCGTTAGCGCGCCGGGCACGCGCCGCGCATCTTTTTTGACCCGTGCCCCACCGGTGACCTTTCAGGGGGTGCACTGAGCGCAGTGCGCGCGCAGTGCAACTATTTGGACGGCCTAGCCGTCCTAGAACCCCATACTTTGTGATACTATGGGCATTATTGTTGTTTGAAAAAGGGTATTTCAATGCTTCTTTCACATTTTTCACAGACTCCATGCCCGTTAGATCCATTGGTGGGATATGGAGTGCCGACCTGTGGAATCCTAAGTATCCGTCGCATGTTTATAAGATGACTGTTGCCGTTGATATGTTGGCAAGATATTATAGGGATTTGCCCCTTGGCCCCCGGGACATCGGTTGATGTTTTCATTTGGGATGGGTATGGACCTTCTCGTACTCGAGGTGATCTCTTTGATTTGGAGTTGTTGAATTCACAACTATTGCCTTATTATGCAACGTGCTTTGTCAGGAAGGTGTGCAGTCCAATGTGGTCTACTTGGAGGGCTTCTCCATGAGAGGGTAAATCTGGGGCTGAGGTCGGGATAGTTAATAGAAAAGTAGCGCGCCGGGTGCGCGCCAGGCGCGCGCTGGGCAAACATTCCCCCCTAGGCCTCTGACCAAAATGGCCAAACCATTACCCAAGCGTGCTGCCCAAAGCATTCTTGTGCACAGTAGTGACCACATTCAGGCTGTCAAGAGGGAATGTTAGCACGCTACAAAAGATGGGGTAGCCATTTTTTCTTACTGCCATTCATAGAGGGCGCCTGAAGCGCAGTGCGCGCACAGGGTGTCTTTGGGCGTACTGGAGACCCATACTTTGTGATACTAGGGGCATCATTGTTGCCCCTAGCGTAGGTTTTGATGCTTCTTCCACATTGGGGATATGGCATTTTTGGATTCTCACCCACTTTCACCCATTTCCACCCCTTTTCACATTTTTTTTTCTCATCTCCACCATGGACTCCCACACTTTGGTGTGGGCCCTTGAGTTGGGGTGACGGACTCCCCTTTTTTTCCCTAACCATAGTTGAATGCCCTATGCGAGGCCGCGTCACTGCTGATGAGGATGCATGGTTGTACCACAAATGGAAACGGGAGGTTGACGTGGATTCCCTCCCGCAAGCCACTTTGCGATTGAGATGGCCTTATGGCTCTTCACCATGATGGCGGGCATGCAGCATTTGACCGCACAGCTGCAGGGTTGGTTTGAATCAAAGACAACATTCAAGCGCCTGGCATGCAACAGCGCCCACCACAGTGTCAAAGGCAGATCCGCTTACAGTCAAGGAAGCGAAACGAGGAAAAGCCATTGAAAGAGCTGGAGGGAGTGGTGGTGTACACTGACAGCTCCCCAAAGTAATGGCGGGGCTGGATGCAGGTGGGGTAAATATGGGGTGTGGTTTGGGGACAGCAGTGGGCGTAACTTTGCAGCACACGTGCCGGCCCATGAGCGGCAGAGTATTGTTACCACCCCCGCCCCTCTTGAACCGATGTTTTGCCAAAAACATACGTTTTGTTCATAGTGCTTACTGTTTTTCTTGGCCCCCGCCCGGGTGCGCTTCCATTGGGTGAACACATAAATGTCTGAGACTATGGAACAAGACAAGAACCCGGTGGTGGACAATTCAGGACCCGACCCGGGGCTGGCCAAGTTCAGGATGTGGGTGCTCGGGCCGTTCGAGACAATCCAGGGTCAACAGGAGTACCAGGAGAGGAGCGGCGAATGGTTGATTGAGGAGCAGGAGAGAATAGTGGACCTGCAGGTGGGTGCAGATGTGGTGTCCGAGTTCGCGGGGCAGATTGGTGTCAGCCACCTGGACAAGAACACCTTCCTCACAGCGCTGCGCTGCTATGCGATCCGGAAGGGCCTGGCGCCTGACTACGTGAATAAAAGGTTTGTCCATGATGAGACTCAGGGGACGGGGCAAGGCAATGCGGGAACAGAGATCACAAGACCACCATCACCGGCGGTCGGCGGTTTGGCGTCGCATGAAGTGGCAGAGCTGGTGCAACTCCTGGCGGCAACAAAACTGGAGAATGAAAGACTCAGAGCGGCGGCTATACCAAGGCTGACGAAACAAGAACTGGAGCGGATGCTGGCAGAAACACTGCCATACCAATGGATGCAGACCCTGGCGGTTGGACTGATGACGTACTCCAAGAAAGACCCACAGTGGGACGCCCATGAACTATCAACAACGATATGGAAGGTCGTGCATGAGGAATTGAGAAACAAAAGGCAGGGACGCAATTCCCACATGCCAATACCGCAACAAGTGCAAGGTGCAGGAAATCCAGGAACACACACGGCACCGGGGGCGCCGCTGGGCAGAGCGATCAACACTCCAGGAGGACAGCAGATCATGGGGACCCCGGTGGGAGGGGGTCAGTGTTTTGTCTGCGGCCAGATTGGGCACTGGGCCAGAAATTGCCCGCAGGCAGCGCTGACAGGCACCCTGAACCAGCCGCACGTCCAGGCCAAAATATCGCAGGTGGGGGACCAGACTGTGATGACCAGTAACAAGGGGTGGACCTTCGACCTGAATGGCCCACCTCCCGCCAACTGCATGCGCTGTGGGCAGCTCCACTGGGAGATGTTCCCGTGTGGGGCACAGGGGAGGGTGTCCCTGTTGCCACAGCCAGCGACACCGGTCGGACAGGCGGGGGTGGCGGGCGGACAACGGGAGGGCTCGGATGATGCCGTTCTCCGCATGGTACAGGACTTGCTGCAATCGCGGGCCCTAGACCCAGGTCAACAGCAATGACAAGAGCTCAATGGAGTCGGGGCCGGGTCGAAGGTGGCACTGGGGCCGGACATGGGAGCCACGGTGGCCGAGACCTGGCAGGCCCACGATGCCGTCATGCACGCCAGGACAGAGGAATGGGGAACAGTGGGTACGGCGATGGCGATCCGAGGAGTGGAGGCCAGCTCATCAGCGACGTATATGCAACAGGTACGGATGGCATTGCGAGGGTGCGGCACCGATGAACCATTGGCGGTGGCGATTTAACGGCGGTTCGCAGAACTGGCACTACGAAAGCGGGGCTACTCGGCGGCAAACAACTTGGTGGCGGGGATACGGATGCTGGAGAAACTCAAACTCATACGGGCTACCGTCACAGACCTACACAGGCTACAACTCAGAGCAATCGGCAAGATGGCCAAGGCGGAAGACAGGCCTCGAGTATGGGCGACAGTGGCCGACTTTCAAACGTTGGCAGAGAGGAGGGTGCACTGGGCCTGGGCAAGGGTGTTCTTTGCCGTCGGGATGGCATTCACCATCTGCCTCAGGATTTCAGACGTCGCACAAATACGATGGGGCTGGTTGGCACACAAGGGGTGGTTGGTGTTCTTCGACTACAAAGTGGCCAAGGAGATGTGTGCCCAGCCCATACCACCGTTTTGGGAACGGTGGCGGCATTGGCTCTACACGCACAGGCGGCCTCACCAGCACGACGAGAACATATTCATCCCGGGAGGACCCGATGCCCTACGGAAGTTACAGACTGAACTGTTCACAGGTACGGAGTGCGGCCTCTCGGGATGGCACCCGTGGAAACGCATGGGGGCTGCATGCTTCAGGGCGCTGGGAGGATCCCTGCAGGCCTTGGCACTATGGGCCCGCTGGCGGACACCAAGGCAAGCAGCACGATACGCAGCGCACCCACCGTCATGGAAGATGCCATCCAGGGTCCTCCTCCCATCACCAGTGGGTGAATCAGGGCACTTCACGCGCGACTGTGAGTGGACTTGGATGCCGGTCAAGGAGCTCTGGCATAGGGATGCATTCGCATGGGATCTTGGGAGAAAACGGAACCAGACCCCCCCTACGGTCCACACGTTTGCCCGCCCCGCCACTCCTCAGGAGGTGGACAGCGAGTCCGACGACGACGAGGACCTGGACGATCAGGATGGGGAATGCGACCAGGACAATCCAGATCACGAAGAACCCCGAAGAGAAGCGGAGAACAGGAGCATGCAGGACGCCGCACAAAAGGAAATGGGACGAGACGCCGAACTTGTGCCTGGTACAGGACCTGAGCATGAAGGTGGACCACAGACGGACGAAGGAACGGCAGGACACGGTGCGAGACCCGCCGAGATCATCGACGTGGACGAGTTGGAGGACGGCGAAACGAAGATGGACGCCGACGGGGACAGTGGAGGAGCGGGCGCAGCGGAAGCCGTCACAGCTCCGGAGGGGGTGGTGGCAAGTGGGGCGGACGCGGACAGGCATGAACGGGATGCAGGCGATCAGGCATCAAACGAGGACCGGGCAGGAGAGGACAGACGATGCGGGGATGCAGACGAAGCGCACATGGAGGCTGAGCCATGCCAAGAAATGGAAGCCAGCGCGGAAGAGTCTGGGGACGACGTTGGCTCCGAAGGCAGCAGCGCAGGGGGCAGAGACGAGTCAAGCCCAGGTACGCCGACATGCTCTACTGATTGCTCTGAGTCCCGATGGAGATTACATCAAGCCAGGAGGAGAGTATTGGGGAAAAGAACAACACGTGAGTTCGGTGAGGAGGAGCAACGTGGGGCAAAGCGGGGACGCGGAGAGACTTGCGCAGGAGACCAGCAGCTGGTGGCGATGCCCGACGGGACTGAAGCAGACGGGGCCCCACACTGGGGATACCTGGTCACGGCGCCTCAGAGGGGCCAAAGATTCCAGCTGTGGAAGCCTATGCCTCTGCAATGCGAACGAGAGGAACGAGGACGAGATGGGGGTGGACATGGAGCAGCTGACGGAGGAAGTGGCGGAGCGTATGGCGCGGCAGTGGAGCAGACCGGGGACGATCAGTGGGCTGTTACGAGATCTGGCAGTCAGGGTGGGTCAAAGAGCCGGGACGGGCCCACAGCAGGAGGAGGCGGAACAGAATTTCACATCGGTGCTGCAGGCACTCCGGGACGACGAGACGGTGCCATGGGACGTATCGCCGACAGGGGATGTCAGCCCCAAGGGCAACAAGGATGGCGACCAGAGTCGGGGCCAAGTGTCGGTGGAGACGGCGAGCAGAGGCCTTGGAGTAGCTGGCAGAGTGGACATCCCTGAGGAGATGTGGCAACGGCACAGGCCGTGCAATTGGAGAGAGGCTCATGAGAACGCAGCGGTCCAGAAGGCGAGCCGGGACCCGGCCTTGGCAGCGATGGTCCAGCGCATACACGAGGACGGCATGCTGGACGAGATCACGGACGGGAGGCTGCCGAATGCCAAGGCATTCACCAAACCGAAGTCCCAGGAGAAGGGGTCATTAATCATCAACATGGTCCCGTTGAACAAGCGATGCCAGAGGCCGAATACACGACTGCAACTGCCCACACTTGAGGAACTGGGGGACACGTTCCGAGAGGCGGCGGGCAAGGGTCAAGCCATATGGTTTTGCAAATTGGACGTGGCGAACATGTTCTGGTCCTGCTGGATGCCGGAGCAGGAGAGAGGCACGATAAGAATCGGGGTGCAGGGCAGGGTGTGGGGTTTCCACAGCCTGCCGTTCGGGTGGACACACAGTCCCCTGATGGCCACAGAACTGCTGAGAATGACGCTGGAGAAGTTCCGCATGCCGGGGATACGACCGATACAATACGTCGACGACGTGCTGGTGTATGGGTATGACAAGACGGAGGTAGGGGCAGCAGGATTGCAACTACGGGAGCTGCTGGAGCGTGACGGCTGGATATGCAGCCCCAAGTCCCAGTTGGAGCCCACGAACACAATCGAGTGGATGGGGAAGAGCCTGGATGGCAGGCGTTGGACGATCCAGTCTTCAGCGCCGTACATTGCCGGCATGGTGGCCTTGTGGCTGAAGCTGGCGACCAGGGGTTACAGCCAGAAGGACATGAGACGCATGCTGGGAAAACTGGCGTGGGCAGACAGACCAGCCCGAGAAACAGGGCCACACACGAGTGGGGCCATGGCATGGATGATGTGGGGGCCCCAGAATGCGAAGTACACACCGCCGAAGGTGCTGAGGGGACTGGCGGAGGCGCTGGCGTCCGTGATGGGGCCCTGGACGGCACGCAGAACGACAGCAGCAGACGACATCGACATGTATGTGGATGCAGCAGAATACGGGAACACGTACCTGGTCGGTTTGTGGTCTCAGGAGGCAGGACCGCGAGTATGGGAGTGCCCCAAGACAGTGCGGAACCAGCAGGCGGCAGAGCTGCAGGCAGTGGAGCGAGCGGTCAAGATGGCGGCGTACAGGAGACGGCAGCAGGTGCATCTGGGGGCGGAAAACCTCGCGGCCATATGGGTGGCGCTCAAGAGGAAGACAAAGATTCACCACCGAGATCGGGCCACGACGGTAAGGAGGATACAGCAAACGCTACGCTGGTCAGGGATCGTGCTTAAATTAAGCTATGTACCGTCCAAATGGAACCCGGCAGACGCCATCTCCAGAATTTTTAACTGGGGGTCAGCCTTCCGGGCGACTGTGGAGGCCAGGGCATGCGAGCTGGCCCTGCGCACTGTTCTGTACGCACCCTGCTCTGTTATGGGACAGACTTCTTACAGAAGCTAGGGGGGGGGGGGTGACAGACCTATACTATGTCAGGCACTTTCCACAGACAGAGGCACATGGCAGCCTGAAATGCCAGATGAACCACGCTACCCACCACCAGTGTACTGCAGGGAGCGAGGTGATGGTTGCATGGGAAGAGCTGTACATGGACTGTCCGGAGATGTTTGACAGTACGAGACAGAATACGAATTGACTGACGTGCAGGGCAGGTGAGGGAAGCAATCACAAAACCGATGTTTTGCCAAAAACATACGTTTTGTTCATAGTGCTTACTGTTTTTCTTGGCCCACCCACCCACCCATTGGAGCGGGTCAGGTGTCTACTTTTAGCCGCCACCATACGGCAGTGCAGCCCATCTGTACAGCATGGGAAGAGCTGTACATGGACTGTGCCGGCCCATGAGCGGCAGAGTATTGTTACCACCCCCGCCCCTCTTGAACACCCCCCCCCCTTTGAAATTCCGCCGCCCCAGGGGGGGAACCATCACCTTGGCCTAGAAAGCATAGGATATACTCGGCGCCAAAGAAAATTTTTTACAAGGCGCCAAAGCTAATTTACACTGTGATGCTATGGTACAGATTTGTGGTGCGGTAGGGGAGAACTCCGGGGTGTAATGCATGTCCAGTCAAGTCAAGTCAAGCCCGCAATGCATATTCTGCGCTTTGTTTATTTCCACATCTATATATGTTAAAGTTTGACCCTACCGCCCGAGGTATGCGCAAAAAGTGAGCCGCCACGGCGCCGCGATACGCTTCGTTCTTTTCAGTGCATGATTGGTTGTCCAAATTGCGTGCCACTTCCTTGGATTGAAAGAACAAAAAGCAATTGCGTGCGCGTTTGTGTGTCATTTGGCGCCTTTTTATGCTCTACCGCTCATGCGATTTGTCCAAGGTACGCCGTTGGTGGGCGTACGATGAGGGGAAGTATTTTTTGGCCGCCAAGCGCAAGTCTTGGAAGACGTTGCGTTGGCAGGAGGGTCCCTACCTTGGGGACACACGCCCGAGCTTTCTCCTTATCATCTTGCTTTGCATTATATGCCTTTGACGCCAGAGGGCAATTGGTGTGAGGATAAGGGCCAGCCGGGGCATCTTTTTGTAGGTGTTGCCGCCCCCTTCAAGGCGATTTCTGCCTCTCGCATCGGGGCCATTACAGGGGCCGAGATGCGCTTTGCAGGCATTCCCGAAGATTTCGGGCCCCATGCCACCCCGGGCGCTGGTTTGCAATTTCCCTAGGTTTGTCAACGGACCACGCGTGTGATGTTGGCTCTTGGGCCAATTATGGCGTTTTTTTTTAAAGTCCACTATGAGCGCTTGGGAGCCGTGCAGTCGCTATCGTCTTTGTTGCAGGAAGCATTTGTGCACAGTCCTTCAGGAGCGGCTTGTCAAGCAATGTTGCCAAGCCGGGTCTCCTCATATTCCCTCTAGCAAAGGAGACGGGGGAAGAAGAGGAGACAAGGCGGGGCAACAAGCCGCTTCTGAACCCGCCCACCCATCCAAGGTTCCTGCATCCGAGGACATTGCTCCCAATTTTTTTGCTCCCGAGTGGGTGAATCAGCCCAGCCACACCAAATCCTGATGCACCCTTAGTGAATACATGCAACATTTAGCAGCGCCATGAAAGGGTCGGCTGTCAATGTCCCAATCGGCAGGTTGTGTATGCAATGGAAAGTTTTATGATGTACTCATGTGAAAATAATTTTCCGCACACGTTGGTAAGGACGGTGCACACACTCTTGTTCAGACCCTACCATGAGCCATATTGTTATTGGCTGAGGAGTTGGTGCCTGCGTGCATGGCTGCACTAGTTGTCTGACAAGCCGTTTGCCGTTTTTTCAGTTAGACCAGACATCGCGAACCCCACGACCTGCACCAATATGGCGAACAATAACATGAGCTTTGACCCCAACATGCTGGGTATGGCAATGGCGCTTGCGACGGGGGAGGGATAAAGCGGTTCAAAAGTTTGTGCTTAATGGGATTTGAACCATGGTATGCAAAAGAGAGGAGGGGTAAAGGGGTTCAAAAGTTTGTGCTTAATGGGATTTGAACCGTGGTCTGCAAAACGGGGGAGGGATAAAGCGGTTCAAAAGTTTGTGCTTAATGGGATTTGAACCGTGGTCTGCAAAACGGGGGAGGGATAAAGGGGTTCAAAAGTTTGTGCTTAATGGGATTTGAGCCGTGGTCTGCAAAGCGGAGGAGGGATAAAGAGGTTCAAAAGTTTGTGCTTAATGGGATTTGAGCCTTGGGCGGCAAAAGAGAGGAGGGGTAAAGTAGTTCAAAAGTTTGTGCTTAATGGGATTTGAGCCTTGGTCTGCAAAACGGGGGAGGGATAAAGCGGTTCAAAAGTTTGTGCTTAATGGGATTTGAACCGTGGTCTGCAAAACGGAGGAGGGATAAAGAGGTTCAAAAGTTTGTGCTTAATGGGATTTGAACCGTGGTCTGCAAAGCGGAGGAGGGATAAAGAGGTTCAAAAGTTTGTGCTTAATGGGAACACGTGTTTAATCACACCGATTCCCTTCATACGTACATGCGTCTGCCTATGGACATTGCATCCGTGCCTGAGGAGCCCATGGCTGAGGACCCCGAAGGTGAAGATGAAGACATATATACCTCCCTCTATCTACCTCTGCAGGAGGTTAGTATGATTGGAACTTTTTAGGAATAAGCAGAGGGGGGGGGGGAAATTGAGGTCCGCATTTTTTTGCAATTTTCCGCAATTTCGCAATTTTTCGCAATTTTCCGCAATTTTTCCGCAATTTTTCTCACTTCCCAATTTTCTGACTGCCTCCCCACGCTGGTGCAGAACAATGAGACTCCATGTTGTACTTGACGCTTCAAGATGACTGAAGATGACTGAAGATGACTGAATTGTTCCTTCCTATGCCACAGGGCCAATGCTGCAAGTTGTGTCTGACAACTGCCATTTGCTGGTGCGCCACACTCTGTTCCTCTTTTTTTTTTTTGCACTAGCAACATGGCTTCGGCATCTGAGACACTGTCCCTTGCACCTCGAGGGTTCAGGAGGGCCGCTTACGACATCGCAATTTTTCCGCAATTTTTCCGCAATTTTCCGCAATTTTTTCGCAATTTGATTCGACCCCCCCAGACCGCAATCCCCCCCCCCCCTGGAATAAGCCCTGTTTTAACACAAATGAGACAACACAACCACTTCCAACATTGTTGCAACATAGATGTCTGGCTTGTCACAAGACTAGTGCTGCACTCATTCTATGTGCCGTGGAGATTGCAGCCCTTTGTCCCATAATGCATAATCTTCGTGTAATGAGGCCAGCCAGAACATTCCATGACGCCTCCCGGACAGCGGTTTCACTGACCGTAATTTTCAAGTAATCCTCCAATTCTTGTAACGCCTCAGGATCTGTGGCAAGGCGTTTGACAACCCTGGGAAGATCTGACTTCAGTGCATTGTCAACCAAAACGTCGGTCTGCACATGCACCATGACACCCGTCGAAATCACAAACACTGCAAAAGCCATGCTGATGATCAACACTATGTACTTCCTAAATCGCGATGTACATGAAACCATGAGCAGCATGATGAGGGTGATGACAACGTTGGGGATGTATGCCACAGAGATACTGGGAGCAAGTCCCCTAGAAAGGTAGCTGAGAGGGAGGAGAGTGTCATAAATAAGGCGAATTATCCCCCACGCTTGGAAAGCTCTGACCAACATTAGCTTGTGCCGCTCAAAATACTCTTGTTCCTGCTTGTCACACTTGAATTGATAGCCGGTCCAAAAAGGACTCCTGGGTGACGCAGGGCCGGTCCGGGTTCACTGCATTGGAGACAATAAATTTCAGGGGTGCGAGTTCATGCTCATCGGCGGCGCCTTCGATGGTCAGCTCGACGTCGGGGTTTACAGAGTGGCCGTGCTTGAAGGCGTTGTTGAGGACGTTGTCGAAGATCAGACCACACAAGGTAGGGTCAAGTAGGACTGTGACATTGGGTACATTCAGCCTCACCTGCCGACCGGAGGTGAGTTCGGTTGCGAACTCCAGCAGCGCAACCGGATGTAGTGAGATCTTGTACTTTTGCGCTGCCAGGTGCAAGTATGCTTGACGGTGCTGGCAAGCCCTCATTCCTCTGCGGAGGGAGACCCAAGACTGCCTAAGATAAACAACGTCTGTGCTGCTGTCTACCTTATCAAGAAACATCTCAGTGTTCCCAGCCGCATCCCCCATGGTGTTCTTCAGGGTATGATTCAGGATGCTGTCCGCCTGTCTGGATGCTGCCACAGCTGTCTCCAGAGCCGTTTGAAAGCAGTACTCCAGGAGAAATGAACGTCGCCGATTCAAAGTCGTCATCAGTAAGTTCCCAAACAAATATCCCCATACCATCACGTCAATGACGAGGGTGCTCCAGAAGTCACGCTGCAAAAGCTCTGGAATGGCCGGCATCGCAATACCGAATGTGATGGGAATGGCGAAGAGCAACATCATGGTGCTCCTCCATAGCCCGGTGTGGACAAGGAGGAGCCATGCATGGGAGTGGGGAGGCCTTGCAGCAGTCTGCCGCCTCTGCCATGTCCAACCGCATCGGTCTGCAGCACTGCTTCGAAGCTGCTAAAGCCCATGACATGACCGCCTCTCTGCAACAGGGTGAACAGCGCGTTTTCTTCGAGTTGCAGGTCATGGCACAAGTCGTCCCGTCCCAGAGCGTCGCAACAGATGCTCAGAGGGAGGCTGATTTGGCCGCCTACCCCTCTGGCTTGCACATCTATTGCATTGACGACTCTGAGGCCGCCCGTCGCCTGCTGGACTACAACATGCGTCTGTGGGCTGACACTGAAAATGTACACGTTTTCGGCAAGGATGTCACGGAGGTGGCAACGTTCAAGGACTGCGTGATGGAGGACGGTGACATTGCCTTTCTGGACCAGCACCTGGAGTACGGCGGAGACGACAACGTGCTCGGCACGGACATTGTGGAGGAGCTCTTGGAGCGGGGGTACAAGGGACTGATCTGCATCCGCTCTGACAACGTTGCGGAGGAAGATTTGGCGAAGTATGACGCGGCTGGAGCACACTGCGCGTTCGGCAAAGACGTGGCCATGAGGAAGGTGATTGAGGACATGAAGGTGGCGTACACACGGTACACCATCAAAACCCAGAGCCGACCAACAACCCCACTCCATCAACACAGCCTCAGCCACGAAGATTTCCTCCCAGGTTCTGTTATTCATCTCAGTCAATAGATATGAATTGACTTTGACACGGGGGCATGAAAGACAGATTCTCATGGGGCAAAGGTAAAAATTTTTATTTCGATAAGCCGACGTATGGTGTGTCCAAAATGATCAGTGCGACGAGGGGATCATTTTAAGGTCTGTATGTTGGGGTACCCGGGACCCAGTCCTGGCTGCCCCCCGCCCCTGCCCCCCCCCCCCCCCCCCCAAATGTTTAGGGAGTGTCGATGGCTGCACCTGGGCAGCCCCTACGATGCCATTTGTATGTGTTCCCCTTCCCCTTGTACTCTGTGTGTGAGCTCATCAAAATGCCATCGCTCTTCGAGGATGTCGGCCACGGTCGACACAGTGCACGAGGGCGTGCGGCCGTATGTGTGTACGGCTGCATCCCTCAGCGCTGATGCCGTACCTCATTAGAGCAGACCAGGGGCGGCAATGATGACGCCAGGGCCCCACAGGGTAAGTGTGTCGATAGTGAGAACACGGCGTGTTGTTGCTTCGCAAAAGACTTACACCTTGTGTCCAAATCGTAGTGCAGAATGCAAGGCAACAACTGCATGGCCGGCAGGTGCAGGTCACCAGTAGACCGCCAGCTTCACCTTCCGGGCACCGGCATACGATGTAGAACGGGGTGTAGTTGTAGCGCGTTTGCCGACATGCAACGCCACCGGCCAACGGGTGAAAGCGAGGTTACGTTATGGCCACATTTTGAGGCTCATTGTGTGTGTGTGCGTGTGCGTGTGCGTGCGCGCACGCCAATTGCCAAGTGCCCCGCCACGGGGCCCGCCACGGGGGTGTTTTCATCGCCTTCCGTTGTTGCCAGTGGCTGTTCTTCGATGTCCATTGTCCGAAGGAGGTCGGTCCTTGTACACTAATCCGGCTCTTGGGTCGAGTGGCCCTTGCGAGAGCTTGAGTGCAGAGCTGTTTTTAAGTATTTCAACTTTAAGTTATTTGTATATGCATACATGCCTTTGCTTTCTTTTTTGCTCCTGTGGGCCGAGTGGCCTTTCAGCAACTGTGGCCAGGCTTAAAGCCTTTCCTTGGCAGAGCCTATGGGTTTTTTAGTGGGTATTTACAGTTTTGTAGGAGTCCCACCTACTGCTCTATGAGTAGATGTGTAAATGCATTTTGCGCTAGGTACAACAGCATGGTTTTCAGCACACCACGCCAGTCACACATATCCAACACCCACTTAGGCTGAGAGGGAGCACAACAGGCACACCCTGCTGCACACGACCATGCAGCACATCATCACAACTCTATGGCACACGCACACACCAACCAGTGTTTATATTTTTATTTGTACGCTTTGCATCTGTTGATACTTCAGTTGTTGTGGCTGCATCCTGCGCCACTATTTATGCTCACCCCTATATGGTTTTTATCAAACATGTCATTCCTGGCAGTGCTTCACTGTCAGAGTGTGACATATTTTAGGAAGGGAGTGTAATAGGAATGATTGTACAGTTTTTTATCCTTGGCTGCAGCCAATAATTTTTGCATTGTGACATGCAGATGTCGCAGGTATAGCGCCAGATGAATCATCGCGTGTGCGAGTTTAGATTTAACACTTGTCTTGTCTTGACAGAACTACAACGACCCCGAATGCATTGCATCGTATTATTTTTGTGTTATAATGCTGAAGTGCTTATTCTCTTTGTGCAGGGCAGTTCAGCATAAAATCTGAACCACTTTCACTCGATAATGAATTGACGACAACTCTGTGGTGCCCGCTGTGCCTTTGCTATTGGGATCTGTGGTGAACATCTTTGTGGTTTTGGATTTTGGAGATTTTGATAAACGCTGGAGAACTTTGATTAAATCTGAAGTCAAAAATGCAAGGTGTTTCGGATCACATTCAGCATAAAATAGGTACGAATACAACCACACGCAAAGGATGGTTGCATTACATTTTCCTCCGAGCCAGCCGAGTAGGGGCTCTTTGGTCACATACCCGCTGACATGCTCATTCCATTTTACAAGGGGGTTGTACCCTCCCGGGAGGGTAAGGTGCATTTCTAAAGGGGTAGTGGAATGGTCGGAGAAATGGTACTGCCATGGGTGGAAAAATTCTTCCGGGGAGGTGGGGCATAGAGATTTGTGGGAACAAATTCTGTGGCTGTGGGCTGGACAGGTGAAGGAGGTGTAGTACGTGGTGCTGGGCCTGATTGTATGCCGTCAGGGATGTTGGCCTGGGGTGGATGGACCCCAGAGATACTTTCAACGTCACTGGTTCTGCTCAGTTGGGGTGAGCTGAAGGCAACCCGACAGGCTGTACGCAATGTTTGAACGGGGGGGCTGGGTGGGGAGGCCGCGGATCTCAGCAACGGACCAGTTGAGTGCCACAGGCGATTTCTTCCTCCCACACACGCCATGCCACAACATTTCCAATGGTTTAGCCGTGTGTAAGCGGACCATTTCAGAAGATCTAAGGGCATGCCATTGTTACATGGATGGCTAGGGCCCCATGTCCGCACAAGAAAGTGTCTGAAGGTGGGCTCAGGCTCAGACGCTGTCCTCCCCCCTAGGGCCCATGTTTGTGGTCAGGAGGCCCGTAATCAGAAATATCAGCAGTACCATAGGAGGGGGCTGGAGAGATGGTACAGAGATTCACTGGGTGCTGCCACACCTCAATGTGATGGGTAAACAGATGACTTAGCCTGCTTTTGGCAGGCAAAAGCACCCTAATGTCCTCTTGCCTCTGTCCAAACGCCGCAGGGTAACGGGTGAGGTGCGCTGGGTTTGCAGCCCATGGAACAAATGGACGCATTGGGGGTCTCCTCAGAGGTGGACTCTGGTGAGGAAACGAGAGAGGTGCTGTTGCAGAGTAAAGGGGATGCATCAGAGGGGGGCAGTACAGCACGGACATCAGTGACACCTGGTTGCAGCCGCATTTGTGGAGGGACAGTGACTGCAACCGTTTTAGTACGGACGTGAGCCAGACGTGAAGAAAGCGTCACAGGCAGGTTAATTGAGAGTAATCCTGAAGGACCCTAAGGTCCCTGAAATGATGGGGCTGCCTCGCGGCCTTGCTGGGCAGCATGGACATGGGTGGCGGTGCCTTGTGGGACAGCCTCGACAATGTGCGTCGCGGCTTTGCCGCGTTAGGGAAGCTCCTAATGTACGGACTACAATGCCGAGGGCGCAAAGCAAGCATCTCTCGTGACGCTCAACCCCAAGCAAGGCATATCCAGTAATCTCCCAATTGTACACAATGTTGGATGTGCTGTCGGGTGCCAGGATGGCCATCCTGTGGCGCTGGGGGCCCAGGCCCTTGAGGTCGCACATTGGGGGATGAACTGTGGTGCGGGTGGGACCTATTGGGAGATAGTGTGTCTGTGCAACAGGTGCAGACACGTGGGTGTAGAGGGCATTGCTTGGGAGGATGACCAAGTAGGGACCGGGGCAGATGTTGCATAAAAAGAAATTGCATTTGACTGCTCAGTGATACATGGGAGGAGAGAGGGTTGATGGAAATGGCATTTGGGGTGGAGCTCATGAGTCTGAGATCTGGGAGCGCTGGGACACGCAATCTCAGCAATCTATGGGACAGGGGGGGGGGGAGGGCACAAGTTCTGAGTCTGACTCTGAACCCAGCAACCAATGTCAGAGGGTAAACAGCTCGTCACCCACCAATGTCAATAAGGCATTGAGGACGGGGATCACAGGTGGCAGGGCTTGAAGGCACAGAGACAAGTTGTAATATCATAGACAGAGGTGGAACAGGGAGAATATGACGGTGAGGGAGAAGATGAACAAAGATGACGGTGAGGGATTTCAACTGCAACAATGCCACGTAAAAAACGATGAGATTGGTAATGCTGTCTGGTGCAGTGCACGGCAAAGGAACTGTTTGCGCTTCATTGCAGAAGTTTTTGGCATGCATCTTTGGGCCCTGCTGCCAGCCTTTGTGGGTGGCGCAGCCCTTTTCCATGTGCTCATTGTGCTCTTTGGGGCCCACTGTTGGCAGGCTGTCACAGCCACGTTTACTTTGGCATGCCTCCTGTCAGCTCTATGTGTCGTGCCCTGTGCCGCTCTGCATGGACTGAGCATGCACGCAGCTCTTGAGGTGCTTGTGGCTGGTGCTGGAAAACGGCCCCTGGACACTATCTGCCAGGCCACGTGCTGGGGGGCACTGTGTGGCTGCTGGTTGGGGGCTGCCGGGATACCCCTGGATTGGGAGGTGAGCTGGCAGAAATGGCCATGGCCCTGTGGGGCTGGCGCTGGGGCTGGAGCCCTGTTAGGACTCATTGTAGGTCTGGTCACACGGCAACACACAAAGGCTGGTTTGCCTGGTGCGGGGCATGGTGGGACATGGCCACCTCCATGTCGTGATTCTGGCACCACAGGCTGCAGATAGGCAGTGGCTGAAGCTCCTTCTTTTTAGATGCTCATTCTGGTAGACGTTGTGGTGAAGAACAAGCTGCTGAACTCCAACTAGATTCCAAAAGGTTACTGATCGAGAAGACCGTTCTGACATTCCTGTTGAAGCTATCATTCAACACCGAGGCTGTACTCTCATCAAAACTGCTGATGACATGGCAATCTCCAAAGAACTCTTCTGGCATCTCAAACCAGCCACCGTCATTGAGTTGGGTACATTCACTGGAGGCTGTGCTGTGTGGATGGCCGACATGGATGGAGATCAACACAACCATTTACTCGATGGATATTGACCAGTCATATATTGAGGAGCGAGTGAAAGAAATACAACCAGCAAACGTCCACTTTATACACGGAGCCAGTTATGAAATTGAGAAGACGTTCACTCCTGAAATGCTCAAGACTCTTCCAAGACCGTTGCTGGTGATTGAGGACGCTCATACCAGTATCTATGATGTGCTCGAGTACTTTGATACTTTCATGCAGACAGGAGACTACTTTATTGTAGAGGATCTCAACCCCGCCCTGCCTTGTTCCCTCGGCTTTGCAGGGGTCTGCAAGGATGAGTATGAACCAACTGGACCAGCAGGTCTGGAAATCTTAAAGCGATTCCTCAACGACTATGCTGACAAGTATTCAGTCGATTCGTACTTTACCGACTTCTTTGGCTACAATGGAACATGCACGGCTACATCCGCAGAATGTGAGACAAGTTAGTGGACCTTAGAGGCGAAATTGAGCTTCTGCTACTTGAAAGTTGTTCTTCTGGAATATCTTAGTTTCCTTAATGTCATCTAGAGCCCTGCAATGCCAACAAAACACCGCCTGAAACTTCACTCCATCAACCATCCCCAAGGTCAGGTGCCTTACGCCCTTGTAATCCCCACCCCCTTGCAATCCCCCCCCCCCCTCAGGGGTGAAACGTCACTTTGACATTTCTTCCGGAAACAGTTGGTCGTTCTGTGCTCTCCTGTTCTTTCTCTGCAAGTGCCCTCTGTCAGAGTTGATTTCTCCTGTCATTCAGACACAAATGTATGCCACAGGCACTCGTGTTTGGTACCACTCTTGCAGCAAGGGTGGTCCGCTGTCCCCCTTTTTGCAACCCACCCCCCCCCCCTGTCTTAGCTACGTCCAAGCTACAGTACGCATAGGGACCGTATTAATTTGGGACCCAATTCCAATTGGATAGTGCAGCCACAGAAGGCATGGGTTTGGTGATTTGCGAGTCACATGGAGTCACGGACACATTTGTTGTGAGTGTTTGCCCACTTGAACCCTCATAGCTCTGATTTGGGGATATTTGTTCATTATATTCCTTTCTTTGCACCAGCTCACCAATCCCAATCCTCTCTTTTTGAACCTGGGTGCCTGGTTGTTTTCACACGTTCCACCGGTGAGCGTGTGGATGCCACAATGAATGGACCATCGGAGAAGGGGGAACTGTTTGCGGTGTTGGAGTACATGAAGGTGCACTCGCACTATGCGCTCACTTACGTGTGTGTCAGTAGTTGTATGTGTCGCATGCAAGGTACGCCCGTGTCCAAGCTACAGTAGGCGTAGGGACCGTATTAATTTGGGACTTTGGCGTAGCTTATACAAAGGGGGGGGGGTACCTTACACGTGACACTTGCAACCATGACCAGATTCCTGAACAACGGAAGGTGCCTGTCAAGTCCCAGCCACCCAAGCCCGCTACCAAAAGGGCTGGACCGAGCTGCACAGCCTACCTTGTCATCCAACTCACCGAGCATGTCCAGGAGTTCAAGGTTGTTCGGAGTCGTAAAAAGAAGTTTCACACAGTGCCTGTGGAAAGGGCACACACACAAAAGTAATACCCCTCCCCCTTGCAAACACCCACCCCTTGTAACCCCCCCCCCCCCCCCCGGGAGACCGTCACTTCCATGTTTTTCTAGTTAACATGTATTGCGCTGGTTTGTGTTGCCCATCTGCTTTACGCATGGCCTCGCATTGCTTTCCCATTACTTCAAATCAAGCACCTGTGTGTGTTCTGTGATACTCTCCCTCCAAAGGCGGATTTAGGTACCACTTTTCCTTATGTTCTCTTTGCTTGCATCAGTGGAGGGTACCACAGTTTGCGTTGAAATACCCTTGCAATCTCCCCCCCCCCCCCGGGAGACCGTCAGTTGGCGACCGTCTCCCCCCCCCCAGGAGACCGTTGCGCGCTAACCCGGGAGTTTGCAAGGGGGGGGGGGAGGGTATCATGTTTCAATGCGATTCACACCACCGGTGTTGTGCATGCACAGCTGCAGTTTTGA
The DNA here is from genome assembly GCA_964036045.1 of Eutreptiella sp. 'Long Island Sound 2002'. Classification (NCBI taxonomy): domain Eukaryota; phylum Euglenozoa; class Euglenophyceae; order Eutreptiales; family Eutreptiaceae; genus Eutreptiella; species Eutreptiella sp. 'Long Island Sound 2002'. Next base: position 36,169,280 of record OZ038389.1, on the reverse strand, counting down.
AGTGTCACGGTTTGGTGGTGCATCCCCCCCCCCCCCCAAGGGGGGGAACCGTTACTTCGTGACCGTCCCACCCAGGGGGGGGGGGGCGTCACAACATTGGGGGGGGGAGATTACAAGGGGGGCATAAGGTAGCCATGACCTTAATGTACAATCATATGTATGGCACTCACACTCACCCGTGACTTCTCTTCTTCATTGGCACATGTCTGAACTCCTTGGGATACCATCGTCTGCAGAGATTGGGGCGTAGATCTACACTAGATCTACACTCCACCGCTTAGATCTACACTTGTACTCACAGTACTTACATATGCAAACTCCCCTACTCAAATTACAACTTACCTACATATCTCCTTGATACTGCTGACGTCAATGAGCCTACAGTGAAGGTGTGCGCTAAATTGAGGCATGCTTGTCCAGGAGTCGTCTGTCCATGTGGATGGTGTCACCAGCCAACAGACATCTGCCCTCAGTGGTGTGCTCAAGGACGAATGCTAACATCAGCTGCCTGGTATTGGCAACAGAGGTGGTTGAGGAACGACAAGCAGCGGTCAGTCCTGACTGCATTGGGTACAGAAGGAAAGTCAGGCGTTCATGGATCTCAGTTGAGACCTTGCATCTTATGGACCCTTTAAACAAGCACGCACATACATCATCTATCGTATGGGCATCACTATCTTGGCTACACGGCCGACATTGTACGATATTGTGAAACATCATTGGAGCACGACACAGAGAACACTTGTATACTGCAGACACGGCATTGCCTTCCCGTGGTGTTCCTTGCATCCCCCATTCCATCCAGCACAGAGTCAGGCTGGTGTACAATGATATCAGGCCCCTGTACGAGGATCAGGTCAGGTTCCAATGCTGACTAGAATCAGAATATCTCTTGTGGACATTCATAAGCTGCCAACACAGAGCAAATTCTCACCTTTTTAGGGGTTTCTCAATTTTTTGTCCAATTCACCAAAATTTCGTTCTGTGGGGGGGGGGGGGGTATGGTATACTTTGAAATCTGTGAGAAAAGGGCATTTCAGAAATGTATGGGTTGGGGGTAGGTGGTCACATTTTTGAGCACTAGAGGTGCAAAGTCGGCATGCAAACATGCACTGAACATTTCACACCGCCTTACTCCGAATCGTCGTTTGCATCGGGGGACCCCAGAAGTCGCGGCCGCAGGGTAAGCGTATTGTTGTCCCATTGAGCCTTGCCTTTGTCGTGTTGCGGTGTATCACAGTGTGTTGCACAGATGCACACCCACGAACACACACGCACACACACACACAGTGTGACACAGAACGAAACACAATGTGAGTTTTTCTATATAAGGCAGTGTTTCCACAGAAATATAACATATCGATGTGAGGTCCATCTTTTGGAATGTGCAGGTTTGATGTTAATGTCCACGTTGGAACACAAGAGCCCAACAATTTCGTTTTGATTTCTGTTGTTGGTGTTTGAAAATCGTGAAAATGCCTTTTTCCTTGAAGCCCGGGTCGCGGCCGCTGGGGTCCCCCATCTTCTTTTTCAGGCAGGGCTGGGACCCCATTTGGGCAGACATCACCATTCTTATTGTTGGGACCATATTTTTTCAGCTGTTGCCAATCCTGCAGCCTGCGGCTCTTCACTGGTACCCACCCTGAATTCAGAGGCATGGCCCAGAGACCATCCGTTGTGAGGTCGACATTCCGTTGCTTTGACAGCCTCACCTTTCGCCGATCAATGGACTTGCTGTACCCTGCCGCGCCGGTGCTGAGTCACCTGCACCCACTCTGCACCCCCAGAGCGAGCCCTTTTACGCACCAAAGGCTTTTGTGGTGCATCGGGGGAAACAACAGCCCAGGGAGAAAATTTGTGTGCAGACACGGTAACTGGCTGTTGACAAAAACAGGCAGCAAGCAGCACAGGCACCAACCAAAATGGACGAAAATCTCCAACATATCGTCAGTACAGCATGCTGACCCAGGGTGTTCCAAATAGGCCTTTTCAAGGGCTTTCCGAATATACCCCATATACCCCCCCCCCCCATACGGGACACTCATGGGGCACAAATGAGGCAACAAGGGTATCAACGCCGGAAAATGCTGGCAGGTTGGCAAGTTGGCAGGAAACGACACGTCCCTGAGAGCTGACCTCAGCAATTACATTTCTTTCTCCATCAGGTCAGGTTCCAATGCTGACTAGAATCAGAATATGCTGACCTCAGCAATTACGTTTAATTCTCCATCAGTACTGATACATGCCATTTCCATGCAGTGCCTGTCTATTAGGACGCATGCCTGCCCCAGATGTAGGGCTGAACTGTTGGGGCACATTGCACCACAATCCAGGCTCCCTGGGTGCACATGTTGACGTGTTCATAGAATGCATGGTTTTCCCTGCAGCACATACGAGCCTGCCACCGAGCTCTCAAGGAGCCTTAATATTGGTAGCATTTTGCACCTTGCACACTGTGCACTCTGCACATTGCAGCACACACTGTAACCCGTACCTGGGCCGTTTACCAGGAAGCAGCAGCAGGACAGCTTTCAAATTTTTCTGTTCCGTTCCACCAGTCTGTTTGCACAATGGGGAGCACATCGAACATACCTACCTGCAACAACACCCAAAAGCGAGATGCTGCAGGCATGGTCCCCATCCAAAAAATGGCCCCGGCGCCTTGTACTTGTGTGCTCACGATGGGTCAGAATCATCCCCATCCCAACCCCACTGCCTTGGCATTTGCAAGTCTGACTTCCACCATGCATAACCCAGAGAGAGTTTGTTGACTAGGATAGCAACCCGGACATGAGATTGAAAAGTTCATTCCCCGACCAGGACCTCAACCTGTCAGTCTTGTGCTTTGCGTGTGAAATGCCATCTTTATTCTCATCGTGCTTGGGTCCCAATGTTGAGTAACCTGCACAGTGATATGGGTATGAGGATGGGTGCAATCTCTCATTTTATTAGTGCAAAGCTCCAGACAGGGTGGGAAAGTGGACCTCCTCTCTGGGAATGTAAATGCTGCAAATTTCCATGACCACCGTGCACAGTACATCCCTTGCTGCAGTAATCATTTGAGCCATACATGTTGCCCCCATTTCCCCCCTCCATGATTGCCAGTACACCTCCTTAATTCTTTGCATCCATTTCTTTTCCAGCAAGCCCTCTGGCGATGCTGCCTCAATGCAGAAAACATTGTTCTTGATTCTGGGGGCTGTCTGCATCATACTCGGGGTCTTGTACAGAGGAATTGCAAGCACGGATGACGTCGTGGAAGACCATGTCAGCTCGCTACGGTCCCAGAATGATCGTCTTGAACAGCTGATCAAGGGTGAGGTGTGGACCGCGAGTGGTGGGTCTACACCCATATGAAGGGAGGGAGGGGAGGGAAGGATCCAAACAACAGGAGAGTTCAAGGGAGAGCAGCTGCATGAGGAGCCATTGTAAGTGTCCCCCTTGGAATGTCAACTGTCAACTGCTGGAGCACATCCCAGTTCCTGGTCCGGAATGGACACACAAGACCCACAATTCCATTGAAGTATTGATGGCGGTCACTAAGTGGGGTCGGTACCATGGGGGGCGTTCAGACTCAGATCCTGACACCCCCCCCCCCACCCCCACCCATCCCCCCCTGGCTGGTAACCTGGCACCAGGATAAAAACCCTCAGGATGGTAGCGGGGTAGCGGGCGGGCCGGAGACGCCACCCGCACAGCCCACCAGACAGAACAGGAGAGAATAGAACAGAGAGACAGGAAGGTGCCAAGGAGGGTCGCTGAAGAGGGCGCAACAGGGAGTGCCCCAAAGGCCAGCAGAGAACATCGGGCCAGCTCGTAAGGATCCTGGTGCACTCACAGCAGGCCGGCACCGCGATACGAGAGTTGACTGAAAGATGAGAGAGTCTGAGATCCTGGTGCACCGACATGAGGCTGGCACCAGGATACGAGGGTAGACTCACAGGGGGAACGTTAGCGCGCCGGGCGCGCGCCGGGCATCTTTTGTGACCCGTGCCCTACCGGTGGACTGTTGCCGTTGATATGTTGGGCAACATTATATGGATTTGCCCCTTGGCCCCCGGGACATCAGCAGATGTTTTGATTTGGGATGGGTATGGACCTTCTCATACCCGAGGTGATTTCTTTGATTTCGAAGTTGGGGGCCATGATGGTGCTTATAAGGGGCGGATTCATGTCATTGTGCCATTCATTGGAAGAAAGAATGGCACTTTGACAGCCCACCGACAATGTTACAATGACGTGCACGGGTGGTATAGGGCACGCATTGAGCAGCTGTTTGCTCGGTTGTGGCACGCAAGATGAGGCAGAGGATGAGGCAGAAGTGTGTGTGTTGTGTTGCCAGAACGCTCCACCGTCGCAGTTTGTGATGAGTGTAAGGAGCACTATTGTACTGAATGTATTCACACCCACACTTGTGGGACCAATGTTATGATGCAGCTCTACTGTTCGCGATACCTCAATAACGCCTATCGCTTCTACTGGAGATCGATGCGGTTGTGCTATCCTAACCCCCAATTCTCCCAACTTGCTAAGGTGTTGACCAAGATCGCCCTTAAAGGAGCGAGAGTGGTACTGTGTACCCCAGTTTGCAACTTTCTTGAGCTGGGGCAGTTTGGGTCACCTAATTCTAAGGGCGTTTCCAAGGGGTGTGCTTGGGGGCTCTTCGGGGGGAACATAGTCTAAAAGTAGCGCGCCGGGCGCGCGCCGGGCAAACATTCCCCCACAGACAGTGTGAGACGCTCTGGTGCACCAGCATGCGGGGCACTGCGATACGAGGGCTGAAGTGCAGATGGCAGATGGTTGAGGAGCGGCTGGCCCAGCGGTAGGACAGACGGTCAGCAGATGGAAGATCGCCGGTTCGAAACCCGGTTCATGATGAAGCGGGCAGACAAAGTCAGTATGCCCCAAGCCAGCAGATGGTAGGCCAGCGAGTAAAGTGGCCAAACAGACGATGTGCAGATCGAAAGTTGCCGGTTCAACCCCTGGTTCACACGGGAGCGGTCAGTGAGCAGCGAGAGATCTCAGCCCAGAGTCCCGTGGCCAGAGAGAACGTGAGGCAGTTCGGACCCTGGTTCACCCCATGGCCTTTGGCAGGTCCAAACTGTCGAGGAGGTCTAGACCACATTTGGCCCAAACCTGGCACCGAAGGCGCCGGCATTTTTTTTTTTGGCATATGGTGGGGGGTAAAAATTGATTTGACCCTCTGTGTGTATGCCAAAAAGGCTCCGAATTTTATGGGTAATTCAAATATGCATGCAAAACAGGAAATTTTTTTCACCCCTGACCTTCCCCCCCAAATCTGGCTGCTGGGACCGGACCCCCACTGGGTAACTTTTGTTTTACAAACCCCACATATGTGTTTAAAATGATCAGCGTGACGAGGGGATCATTTTGAGGTATGTATGTTGGGGTACCCGGGACCCCCCCCCCCCAGGGCCATTTGAGGCCCCCCCCCACAGGGCCAAAAAAGTTGGGCGGGGAGGTTGGTGTCAGGATTTGAGTCTGAACACCCCTGGTGGTCAGTGCTGTCGCCGTCACACTGTCCACGCACTGTGCATCTTTCCCCTCTGCCATCAAGCCACATGCCTGGGTTCCGGAAATGAGGTGCCGGTCTGCACTGCAGTGTGTGCTCTGTCCGCACACCGCCCCTCTGGGGTATGCTGGTGGTCAGGCACGGCGGACAATGAGTGAAACAGCGTAATTTGCGATGCCTCAGCATTCATGGCCCCAGGGCCCACGAGGGCGAACGCAGCAGGACGGAGCAGGACGGGGCCTCACAGATCTCCTCTGGCCCCATGTCCCGTCACCCGGCATGTCACAATTTGCTCCGGGCATTACGGATTGTAACCGCTGAGGGTCCTGTAGAACATTCACACCGAGGGCGGCACCAGGGAATGCTGCTGTGCTGCCGCGCGCGCGCCGGGGCAATTTTTCTGGCCGAGACATCCCCAACCCGCGCCATCACGCCATCACTTACGTGTGGCACGGTCAGGACGTCATGCATGACCAAGCCCACCTTCCGCGCCTGCGCGACCTTCAGCGTGTGGGAGGCCCCATCACAATGCCGCGCTGTTTGTGCGACGTGAATCGCGGGACTTACAGTTGTGCTCGGGCTGCTTGAGGGAGAGGCAGCTCCGGCACGGACCTGCCACAAAGTAGCGCATCGGGGCATGTGCAGTCGTTCCCCAGGGCGTTCTTGACAGCCACCCACTTCAAGTGGACGCCATTGGGGACTAGGGATTGCACTCAGACCCTTGTCCTGTGCTTTGGCTGCCCCGTGCCTTCTGCATTCATCTGCAGGAACAGCAAATCACCCGCCTCCAGGCCTTAGTCTCCACCGCCTCTGCACCCCCAGCGGCGGCGGCTGCGCCACGCGTGGCTTCGAGGCCCGAACCGGCTGGACAAGGCATTTCATTGTCCAATGCAAAGGTGACTGCCTCTGTGGGCGGGAGTTGTGGGTCAGCTGTCTTATTGGCATAGTTCCTCATACAGAGTTGCACTGTTCCTGCATTCCCAATAAAATAGTGCATCATTCCTGCATAGTTCCTGAAAAGCTTCACACTGTCCCTATGTAGTTCCTCAAATATATTTCTTGCCAATCAATGGCACTCAACATAGCCAAAAGAGCGAAGGTGTCTTGGTGTAGTGGTCTGCGCACTGGTCTTGCAACTGCTACACCTGGGTTCAAGTCCTGTGTGTTCTCTGTGGGTCCAAGATGTGTTTTTCTGTCTACACCGTCCGTGCCATGAACCACATTTCTTCATGTCTGTTTTTCTTTTAGTTGTTGTACAGAAACTCTGCACTGTTCCTGCATAGTTCCTGAAAAAAGTTGCGCTGTTCCTACATAGTTTGGAATGCATGAGTGAGTGACAGACTACAGATGAGTTTCAAATATACGTCCCGCCACTAATGGTGGTATGCAACCCAGGAATCGCACGGGACAACATTTGTTGTACTTACACTGTCATTACTGATCCAGCCCGTCTGGCCGAGCACTTACGATGAACTTGTGAGTCTGAGTCAAAAAAAAATTTGGCACAACAAAAGTATACCTAATTTTGCCATGGTATTTTGACGTGGTCCAATTTCGAAAAGCAAGCATCCAGGAACCTCCGGGAAATGATAGCAATCATCCAGAAGCCAAGAAAGAAGATTTAACAGCAACCAGCCAAAGTCGAAAAGGAAATAACAACCAACATGCGCAGTGTATGCTTGTGGTTGTGCCACATTCTGGGAATTTTGTACCAAATTTTGCAGTGGTATTGAGAAATTGGTGCCACATTTCTCCGCACCAAATTTCGCCACTCCAAATATCGCATGTTCCCACCCCCTCTGTACCATGCCACAGTCCAAAACAGTACGGCAAGTTTAGCCAGCAGCACCCGGTGGGAACCATATTGCCCAACGCCCTTCAACACAGCCTTCCTAACCGCTCCCGCCAACCTGCTGCATGGGGTCGCATCCCTTCCAATGCACCCCGGCCCAGGGGTGGGTTTGATTCGAAATGTTGTCCGAAAATGCTGTCCTCCGGGTCGGTGTCTGCCATCCCCAGGGCGGTCCTTAAGGGACCAGATTTTTTTTTTTGCTAAGGACCGCCCCAAGGGACCACCAACCACCAACCGCCAACTCCCATCAACCGCCAACCGCCACCAGCCGCCAACCACCAACCGCCACCAACCGCCGCCAACCGCCAGCGGCGACCAAGCGCCAACTGCCAACCAGCACCAACCGCCACCAACCGCCAGTTGCCAACTGCCAATCGCCAACCGCCACCAACCATGGTTGAGCACATGGAGTGCCCGCGGGCTTTTTTTGGGAAAACTGGTTCCGGAACACTTTTTTTTTTCCCCCGTTAGGGACCGCCCTGGCCATCCCGTGAGGTCAGCATTTGCCAGCCCCGTTTTGTTTTGACAGGGACACAAGACGTATTCATTGGAGGCCCATGCCAGGGCGCAGGCGAGATATACCCCGGGGTTCATCACCGTGGACGCCATCCCTCGAGCGTATCCGTCCGCCCCTGTCATGCTGCCCTTCCCGGTCAACTTCTACCCGACCGGCAAGCCCTTCGTGGCCCCCAAGTTCGAGGACGGCAAACCGTACCAGCGCAACCCCAATTTCCAATTCATAAATGACCTGAGGCAGCCTCATTGCCCCAATGGGAAGGTGTGGAATAGTGGGTGCCACCCACGTCTTTGTACCGTCCTACCCCGGCACACTCTCGACCTGCGGATCCCTCTCCCTACCCGTACCCGGGCCAAGCTAACCACGGTATGGTCGGGGCAGGGATGTATTAGAACGGCCGTGCACCGTAGGAGGAGGGGGGGGGGTCCCCCCCCCCCCATGCACCCCCCCCCCCTCCCCTTCCAATGTCTGTGTCGGATGGGCCCGGACAGGGGGCCTCCACCACCGGGTTTCGCTTCAGCGGATACCCCTCCCGGGGAAGGTGCGATCCGGATGGGGCAGCGGTACCACTGCCATAACAAGTGCTACACACTTGGAGCTGCAGTGGGTGTGATGTCCTCTGGCAAGCCTCACCAGTCTCAAGACCTGCCGACCTGGTCCTGTGGTCTAGTGGCTCTGCCCTGACCTCGTGCATCATGTCTCGGATTGTGCACCACTGCCCGTGTGTCTCTGACGCTGTGGCACAGTGTGGGACCTGCAGTATTACCAATGCTTGCGGGTGAGCGCAGATACTCCACTGACTGCTAAGCGTAGGGCCCCCGGTCAGTACCATGAAATAACATGGTGTGTGTGTGTTTACTCCATTTCATATATTTTGCCGGCAGAACGGCACACGGTTGCACTACATATCAGTCAGTGGCTTCGGGACCACGCGTACTGGGGGGGGACAGTACAGCAGCTGGTATGCACCGGGTCAGCTGGGACTGCACGGGGTGACGGGGTGCTGGTGTGCTGACTTTCCGTGCCTGAATCTGCTGGCTGGGGAGCCTCCATAGTTTGATAACGTCCGTACATGTGCATGTTTGTGCCACTGACACGCAGTGTGGGGTAAGAGGCCTGGAGTGGTCCAGGGGTCAGAGACATAGACTCGTGAGCCTATTGCGGAGGTTCGATCCCTCCTGTCGTCATAAACGCACCACCGCCCCCTACAACAGCACACGCAGCACCGGGTCTACCGGCAGCGGGAGGTGCGCCTCGCTACTTTTTCATGCATCCCCAACCCCCGACACAAGCCACAAAAAACGCACCACCGCCCCCTCCGGCAGCGTGGGGGGCGCATTCACTACAGCCGGGCACCTGCAGTCTTCTCTTCGGCAGCGGGGCCACGCGCACAGCGGGAATCGAACCGGCGCCTTCACGGCACGAGCCCGGTGATTCAACCGCTGGGGTAGCACACACCACAGCCACATAAACGAGCGTGCACGCATACCGACACAGGCAGGATATAGGACACCTCAGAAAATGCTCCAGCGGCCACCCTGTATGCGTGTGTGTGTGGAGCCCCGGCAACGGGACTCTCTGTTTTTCATTCCTTCCTTCCGTCCCCCATGCTCTGTTTCAATGCTACGACTGGGAAAGAGGAGAATGAACACCAGGTGGTATTACGGCAGGGTAACTAATCCAAGGCAACGCTGTTGGTCCATCGTCCGGGTTCCTGTTGAAGAGGGGCAGTGGGCAGGGATAGGGGTGAACCCACCCTGAGGTATTTTAGGTATTTTTGCAGAGCCTTACGCTCGGCTTGCTGTGCAGGCGTGACCGCGGGCTTGCCCAAGGCTGCCGTTGAGCTGCTGGCCCTGCTTCTCTTCACACAGAAAGGCGCCTAGTGCAGGCGGGACATGCTACTGTTTTTGTTCTGCTTTGCACCTGACGAGATCTAGTACATCCAGACCAGTCTTTTCTGTGCTCTGTTTGTCGCCGAAGTGTGTGTGTGTGTGTGTGTGTGTGTGTGTGTGTACGTGTGTGTGAACGATGATGGAACACAAGGTGGGGATACGCAGTGCGCTGAAAAGAGCAGAGTGTGTCGGGATTCACTGCGCCTGGGTCGCCCAGGGTCAGCGGTGTCCTGTTGCCCCCGAGTCCAACACGGGGGAGCCTGTGACGCCCTGACAGGTCAGCCACAGGGTCTCAGAGCCCGGCGCTTCAGGCCAAGTCAATACTGGTGCTGGACACATTCCCATCCCATCCCATCCCCTTCCAATGTTTGAGGCTGACAGCCAAAATTTTGCTTTGGCGCCTTCGGTGCCAAGAGGATTGAAGCTTTAAAAATCTTTTGCCCGCCTTTGGCGGGGACATAGGGGGACTCTCGGAGGTGCGGGGTCCGATCCACCCCCGCCCCCCTCCCCCTCCTCCCCTTCTAATACATCCCTGCCCTCCCCCTACCCCTACCCGGACCTAGCTGACCATCGTTTAGTAGGGGTCTCACCGATGCCCTGGGAGGGGGATGAGCTGACACAGACAGCCCAGGAAACATTCGATAGCCGTGTCGGAGCGGTGAACTGAAGGCAACATTCGGTGCTGGTCGGGTTTGTGTTGCGAGAGCGGCAGGGCAACACACTTTGTGATGGCAGGACAATTGAGATGCATTGAACTGAGTCAGTCCGGCAGGAGGTCAGGATCGTGCGGGTGATTTCAGAACATCATGTCCGTACTGGGGGGGGGGGACTTCGTGGGGTGGACGATTTCGTGGGAAAATTTCGTCTTTCAGGAAGGTGGCGAAATTTTCCCCTGGCGAAAGGGGTGTCGGCCAGCGCTGGGGCGCATGCCCCCAGGGCCAGCGACCTGCCCGCCCAGGGCAGCCTGGGGAGAGTGGGGGGCGTCCATACGCCCATGTTGTTGGGCCCTGCTCGAGTGCCGCTTGGGTGGGAGGACCGCACGCCCCCGCGGCGGAGCCCCAGTGCCGCGCCACGCCGGCGATTTGCAGATACCCATCTATATTTTCGATGCTCCCCATTTTTCCATCGGCATACTGGATACTTAGTTTTGTAGAGGGAACTAATGGCGAGGTCTGCGGGATCGGGGAACATGGGTACCTCTTTGCGTTTTGTCTCCCGTTCTTTTCGCCATTTTTCTGCCCATTGTAGAGGTTATTCGCACAATTTCTATCGTGATCTTATGATGATCCCCCTTCCCCCCATCCCCTGGTCAACGGCACAGGCAACAGCCCGTCTCTGGGACGGCCGACCCCCGGAGTAGTCAAACAGGACAAGTCATCCGGGGGCTCCGTTGACATGACCAAACACGTTCGGACCCACAGAGGGTCAGAATGGGCAGCGGCGAGAGGCCAATAGGCGCCGCCAAAGGCAAACAAGCAGATACCGAGGCCTTGTGCCACCCCCCCCCCTTCCTTTTTGCCCCATTTCCCCCATCTTCCCCCATTTTTCCATGTTTCCCATTTTTCCAAGGCGTCTTTGCGGACTCGGGGATTTCGGATTTCGGATTTCGGATTCGGGTACCTGTGAGCCTTGTTGGTCATGCCACTGGGATGTCCTTCAATGCATGTGTCTGGTTTGCAGCCCCCTCCTGTACCAGACCTGATCCGTGTTCTTTCAGAAACCGATGAAGCACATCAGCTACGACGGGGAGTTTGGCTACGAGTTGGTGGGGGTGCTGCCCTACGCGTACTGGTTGCACATCAACTGCTTTCAAGTCAGCACAGGGGCAGTGGGTGTGCGCTGTTTGCCCACGCTCCGTCGCTCGACCGCCTGTATGGGGTGGTTGGGGTGTGTGCGCACGGCGACATGCAAGTTGGGGAGTGCAGGTGGGAACCTGCCTTCATAGACCCCCCCCCCCCTCATTCACGTTGCTGGTTGTGATGAGCACCTCCCAGCCTGGGGTCTTCGTGATGACCGCATACCGGGCACTGATCAGGCCGTCAGGGGAGGACGCCATGGGCAGAAGTTGCATTCTGGATTCCCCCCCCCCCAGGCAGTGCGGATGCCCGCAGTAGTGCGGATGCCTGCTTGTCATGGCAGAAGGTTCAAGGGCGAGAGGCCAATAGGCGCCGCCACAGGCTAACAGAGCCAACCACCAAGGCCTTGTGCCAACCCCCCCCCCCCTCCCCCAAACAAGTTGAAATTGAAACTCACCTGAAAGGCAGGGCGCTACCAGTGATCATGCTCTGTGACCACAACTCGTACATGATCCCAGAGCTTGACAATATGGGGGTCAAGGAGAGCAAAATCAAGGCCAAATACAATCGGTTGGCGCGGGCACAAGAGGCACAGTGTCTAACATCCGCGGGAATGTGTGACGTGTGGGATGTATTGCACGGGGAGAGGGAGGACAGACCCTCGGGGTACACTTATGACTGGTGCCGACGGGACTGCACCAGGTGGAGGCCCCGGAGGCTGGACAAAATCCATGTGTCAGAGAACTTGCGGGGCTTTATACTAAGTGCCTACACCTCGGTGGCGCAGCAGTCGGATCACCGTACAGTGATATGCCAGATGGGCAGGCAACAGCAGCAGCGGGTTGCACCGCGCTTCAGGTTCCCGGTGGAAATGCTAGCTGATGCAGAGGCAGTGGGCGACATTAAAAGAAAAATTGACCAAATCAACCATCTCCGGGAGCCAGACACCGTAATGCAGTGGTGGGACCAATTGATTGCGCTGCTACAATCTGAAGGAATTGCATGGCGCAGGCGACATCCCAAACAGATGGAGTCCACGCTAAGTGCGATCTTACGAAGGGCGACGCCCGTATCAGTCCCCACCGAAGGATGGGAACTATTACAGGACAGGGGGCTGGCGCCAGAGTCCGCGAGACAAGCATATGCAGTACTGGCAACACTGTGGCAGGATGAACCGAATTACGAATGGAAGCACTGTATGACTCAGACCCTTAAGCGAGAGCTGCTCACTAAGCAGGAGCGAAGCCAAAAAAAGCAAGAAAGGAGGCACAGGGTGCTAAAACTCATGAGAGAGCTGCAAGCAAGAAAAAACATGTCATCGATCAAGGATGCGAAGGGTTACAGAGTGACGGATCCGACTGCCATAGCACAGGCATTTAAGGGGTTCTGGGGGGGATCATGAGAAATTCAGGCGTAACTGAGCAACAGTGCGCGGAGTGGATGGAGTCACTGCCGATCCCAGCCCGCTTGCGGAGGGCTGTGCCGTCCATCATGCAGCAGCTGACAGAGGCGACTGTAGTGGGGTCTTAGAGAGAATGAAGGAGGGATCTGCACCAGGGGCTGACGGCCTGCCAGTGGAAGTCTACAAGACGCTGCAGGAGGAGTGTGTCCGGCCGATGCTGTGGGCAATCCAGGAGTGTTTGCGGGTGGGGGAGTGCCCCCCAGGGTGGGTCATCTCACTGCAAAGGAACATACCGAAAACGCCAACGGCTGACATGCTGGCGGACATGCGGCCGATTGCGCTGCAGAATGTGGTGTTCAAATGGCTGGCTACAGTGGTACTCATACAGCTGCAGGATGCGCTGCAGATCATTATCCCCAGTAGTCAAAAAGGATTCATGAAAGGGCGCAGGATGCTAGACCACATAGAAAAGGCGCGCCTGATGTGGGAATCACATCAATCATCAAGAGCACATCAATATGCTGTTAGTGGACTTTTTGCAGGCATACGATACAGTGCAACATGCCTTCTTCGCAGCAGCGCTGCGATTCTTCTCGGTGCCGGAGCCGTATGTCCGGCTGTTGATGTCGGCCCTCAAAGGGGCTGTACTATTCTGCGTTGACTCGGGATATGTGCGGGAGGTGTGCATGGTGCCGGGCTCAGGGATCCGCCAAGGGGATCCACTCTCCCCGGCTATTTTTGCGCTGTTGACTGTGTTCCTCATCTTCCTCGTCGAACGTGACTGCCCAGAGGCGGAGCTGCTGCTGTATGCAGACGATCTGCTAATCTCATTTGTGGGCAGGAGGCGTAAGAGAGACGCGGTGGCACGCAAGGTTCTGGCGGCGCTAGCGCAATTCGGTCTGTATTCGGGGCTGCACATCAATTACAAAAAAACGTATGTCTTGGTCAAGTCGCCCGGGGAGGCGGTACCGCAACAGGTGGCTGGCGTCCAGGTGGTGCCGCGGCAAAGGTACCTGGGCATCCAACTGGGTCATGTAACCAGTGCGCGGGCGTTTGCACCAGCGTTAGCAAAGATGAAGTCACGAGCTGCGTTCTTAAAATCACTGCCTCTGGATCAGATGGAGCGAGCAGAGTTATATAAAGTGTGGATTCAGCCGCTGGTGAACCTCACTGCGAGAGTGTATGAGCCAGATGCTAGCGTGATCTCGACGATGAATATGGTCTTCACCATGGCGCTAGGCATGACATCATGGGGCTTGGCCCCGAGCATGGTGGCGGCGGATTCACGGGAAGGGGTACTTAAAACCCAGCCGCTCAGGGTCTATGCGCTGTTCCTGTTCTCTCAACTGTGGATCTCTTTTATCCAACATCGGCGGCGGTACGCGGGACCGTGGGCTGACGTATGTGCAGCTTGGGCCCGGGAAATTGGGCTCCGTCTGTCGCCGGGGTTTCTGCCTTACTGCTAGCTGGCAGTGGTTCGGGGAGTGCGCTCATTGTTGCAGCGGTCGTGTAAGTGCTTCTCACAGATGCGGAGGAACGCCCCACACCCGGCGGTGGTGGGGAAAGCGTCGGGTATGCCAATCTGGCACAATGTGCTGTTTAGAAATGATGCATTGCGGACGTACTTTGCGCCGGCGATGGTGCGCAAAGGGGTAATCACGTTGGGAGATGCTCTAAGCTGCGAGGCGTTTGTAGTGGCACCCACGTGGGTGGGGATTTATGAGCAGCAGATGCAGTGGTTACGGCAACAACGAGTGCAGGAGCTGGCGCCAGTGTGGGGCAGTATGGGGTCGGGGAGATTCCTGCAGTTTATGCAGCCCCTGGGGGCGCCACCAGAGCGACAAACAGCAGATGTGTGGGGTGTTTTTGAAGCAGTGAAGCTACCGGGCAGGGCGAAAGACTATATACGGCATGCGCTGTGGGCAAAGCTCTCAGTGGGCGCACGCACGCAGCATGTGTACCACAGGCCCAAGTGTGTGCTTTGCGATGTGCTTGAAACTACAAGACATGCAGTGGCGTTCTGCAAATTTATGGGCTTTGCGTCCGATGTGGTAGTAAAGTCATTTGGGCCCCTGTGGTCAAACACGGGGCAGCAGCTGAGCCTGCAGGACAGCCTGCTGACACACCCACTGAAAGCGCTGCAATCCACCCAAGGACTGTCCCTGTGGGCGGCTTCATTCGTGTCATGGAGGCTGCGGTGCGATGCGGTGTTTCGAGACAAATCGCCTACGGTGCAGGATTTTGCGGGGCGCTGGGCAGCAACTATGCTCTGGTGGGCAACCGCTGATGAGACCTCACTGTATAGGCAGGAATCAATGCACATTTACAGAGAGCTGCAGTTGTTTATCTCTGGGGCACCGATGTTTCAGGGGGGGTCCGAGCACCTACAGGAGCAATACTGCCGCAACGGCAGCGGCATCTGCCGAAATGGATCAGATGGGCGTCTCTGCTGCCTGAAAAGCAGAGGGAAATAGATCAAAAGCTCAAGGATGGGTGGGAAGTATGCTATACAGACGGATCGCGGACAGAGACAGCAGGGGTGTCGCATGCAGGGTATGGGGTGTGGTATTCGGCTGGTAACCCGCGCAATGTGCGGGCAGCAGTTCCTGCCCACGAAAAGCAAACAATTGGACGGGCAGAACTGCGGGGAGTGCTGGCAGCGGTGCAGGGGAAAACACCAGGGATCAAGTTACATATAGTGACGGACTCCGAAATTGTCTGGGCAGGGCTGCAGGGCAAGTGTGCAAAGTGGGAGAGGCATGCGTGGGTGGGGTCGAGGGGCGCGCTGGCACACCGTGACCTGTGGATGCAGCTCTGGCAGAGCTGGCAGTTGTTAGGGGACAGTGTCTCTATCCAGTGGGTCCCGTCACATGCAGGAGTAGAGGGCAACGAGCAGGCGGATAAATGTGCTGTGCGGGGTGCAGAGGTGTCCTTGCCAGGGGTAGTCAGAGAGAAAGAGGCCAGTGAAGTGTGGAGGGAGCTGGGGCTGGAGGAGATGCCCGAGCAGGACGAAGAACCAGAGGAGAATTGGGACACGGTGGACAAAGAAACAGACAGCACTGATGCAGGGAGTACAGCAAACAGCACTGATGCAGAGATGATGAGTGAGAGCGAAGAGGGGGGAAGCAGTGAATGTGAGCTGGTGTGTAGGCCGCAAAAGAGTGGGAGGGTGAGGTAAACTGCCATGTTCTAACCCAAGCAAGCCTATGAAACATTCGATAGTCCAGCTGGGCGAACTCAAGGCGACATTCAGCACTGGACTTGGAAGAGCGATGACCGTATGGCCTGTGTCACGGGGGTCATATGGTAGCTAAGTATCCGTTGCTTCATGACCTCCCCCAAACAAGACAGTGGCTGTCTGCCCTGGTAACCCCTGCCTGTGGTTCCCTCTGCGACATCATTGTACAGCTGTTGACCGCCTCAGCCCCTCGCATGTTATAAAACCCACCGATGGGCACGCACCCAAGTAGACCCCAGCCGTGCAAGTGGGCGGTGGGCAACCCCCAGACTTGCGGTGATACTTTAACTCTTGGTACGAAGGGAATGGGCCCTGGCAGGCTGGATGCAGCGGATGGACAGCGGCCCATCGGCAGAGGCAGGGGCGGTTCAAGACAAGGGGGTCACAGAACTAAGAAGGGGACCAGCTATGGGTATAGTAACCAAATGGGCTATCAGACTTCAGACTTCAGACTTTTATGGACCATCACCCCTAACCCCCCCCCCCCCCCACCCCAACACCCTTTCTACCCCCCCCCCCCCGTGTCAGACTTCGCCCCCCCCCCCCCCAATGTCCCCCCCAATATCAAACTTGTCCAGTGGGTTGTGGTCTCGACCCTAGCGTCTGAAACCCAACCAGTGCTTGCAACCCCTTCAATGATGGTACGTGCCCCCCCCCCCCCCCCCCCACCCCACCCCACCCCACCCCATCTCTGTGACTCAAACCGATCGGGGGGCTCATATGTGACTGAAGACAAGTGGGAACAGATGCCTGATGTCTGGCCCAAGCAACCTCACCTGAGCTAATCGGGTCGGTTTTGCTGGTGGGGTGGGTGGGTGGGGGTTCATCGGGTGGGGCCGGAACTGTGGAGAGGGGGGGTAGTGGGTTTCGAGTACGGCACAGCACAGCACGGCACAGCACGGCACATCACAGCACATCACAGCACACCACAGCACAGCACAACATACAGCATAGCACAGCATATTACAGCACAACACAGCACAACACAGCCCCTACGGCCGCCCAAGAGAGCCTCCCTCCCTCCCTGCCTCCCTCCCTCCCCTCCCTCCCTCCCTCCCACCCTGTCATTTCCCTTCTTGTGTGGTGAGGTTAGGGAGGGTATGCCTGTTTTTCGTTTTCAGGTTTTCTTTTATAGTAGAGTGCTTTCCCGCTTGCCAGCTTACCAAGGTCCGAACCCCCCCCCAAAAAAAATAGGAGGTATGTTACTCCGTTCCTTAGTTAGTTCCGGTGGACCCCTCTGTGAATTTTTTACCCCCCTCCGTGAATTATTTGACCCCTCCGTGAATTATTTGATCCCTCCGTGAATCATTTACCCCCCTCCGTGAATTGTTTACCCCCCTCCGTGAATTATTTGACCCCTCCGTGAATTGTTTACCCCCCTCCGTGAATTATTTGACCCCTCTGTGAATTGTTTATCCCCCTCCGTGAATTATTTGACCCCTCTGTGAATTATTTACCCCCCTCCGTCAATTATTTGACCCCTCTGTGAATTCTTTACCCCCCTCCGTGAATTATTTGACCCCTCTGTGAATTGTTTACCCCCCTCCGTGAATTATTTGACCCCTCTGTGAATTGTTTACCCCCCTCCGTGAATTATTTGACCCCTCCGTGAATTAGTTACCCCCCTCCGTAAATTATTTGACCCCTCCGTGAATTGTTTACCCCCCTCCGTGAATTATTTGACCCCTCTGTGAATTATTTACCCCCCTCCGTCAATTATTTGACCCCTCTGTGAATTATTTACCCCCCTCCGTGAATTATTTGACCCCTCTATGAATTGTTTACCCCCCTCCGTGAATTATTTGACCCCTCTGTGAATTATTTACCCCCCTCCGTGAATTATTTACCCCCCTCCGTGAATTATTTGACCCCTCCGTGAATCATTTACCCCCCTCCGTGAATTGTTTACCCCCCTCCGTGAATCATTTGACCCCTCCGTGAATTATTTACCCCCCTCCGTGAATTATTTGACCCCTCTGTGAATTATTTACCCCCCTCCGTGAATCATTTGACCCCTCCGTGAATTATTTACCCCCCTCCGTGAATTATTTGACCTCTCCGTGAATTGTTTACCCCGCTCCGTGAATTATTTGACCCCTCTGTGAATTGTTTATCCCCCTCCGTGAATTATTTGACCCCTCTGTGTATTTACCCCCCTCCGTGAATTATTTGACCCCTCTGTGAATTATTTACACCCCTCCGTGAATTATTTGACCCCTCCGTGAATTATTTACCCCCCTCCGTGAATTATTTGACCCCTCCGTGAATTATTTGACCCCTCCGTGAATTGTGTACCCCCCTCCGTGAATTATTTGACCCCTCTGTGAATTATTTACCCCCCTCCGTCAATTATTTGACCCCTCTATGAATTGTTTACCCCCCTCCGTGAATTATTTGACCCCTCTGTGAATTGTTTACCCCCCTCCGTGAATTATTTGACCCCTCCGTGAATTGTGTACCCCCCTCCGTGAATTATTTGACCCCTCTGTGAATTATTTACCCCCCTCCGTCAATTATTTGACCCCTCTGTGAATTCTTTACCCCCCTCCGTGAATTATTTGACCCCTCCGTGAATTGTGTACCCCCCTCCGTGAATTATTTGACCCCTCTGTGAATTATTTACCCCCCTCCGTCAATTATTTGACCCCTCTGTGAATTCTTTACCCCCCTCCGTGAATTATTTGACCCCTCCGTGAATTGTTTACCCCCCTCTGTGAATTATTTGACCCCTCTGTGAATTATTTACCCCCCTCCGTGAATTATTTGACCCCTCTGTGAATTCTTTACCCCCCTCCGTGAATTATTTGACCCCTCTATGAATTGTTTACCCCCCTCCGTGAATTATTTGACCCCTCTGTGAATTATTTACCCCCCTCTGTGAATTATTTGACCCCTCTGTGAATTGTTTACCCCCCTCCGTGAATTATTTGACCCCTCTATGAATTGTTTACCCCCCTCCGTGAATTATTTTGCCCCTCCGTGAATTGTTTACCCCCCTCCGTGAATTATTTGACCCCTCTGTGAATTATTTACCCCTCTCCGTGAATTATTTGACCCCTCCGTGAATTGTTTACCCCTCTGTGAATTATTTACCCCCCTCCGTGAATTATTTGACCCCTCCGTGAATTATTTACCCCCCTCCGTCAATTATTTGACCCCTCTGTGAATTATTCACCCCCCTCCGTGAATTATTTGACCCCTCCGTGAATTGTTTACCCCCCTCCGTGAATTATTTGACCCCTCTGTGAATTGTTTACCCCCCTCCGTGAATTATTTGACCCCTCCGTGAATTATTTATCCCCCTCCGTGAATTATTTGACCCCTCTGTGAATTGTTTACCCCCTTCAGTGAATTATTTGACCCCTCTGTGAATTGTTTACCCCTCTCTGTGAATTATTTGACCCCTCCGTGAATTGTTTACCCCCCTCCGCGAATTATTTGATCCCTCTGTGAATTGTTTACCCCCTTCAGTGAATCATTTGACCCCTCCGTGAATTGTTTACCCCCCTCCGTGAATTATTTGACCCCTCCGTGAATTGTTTACCCCTCTCCCTGAATTATTTGACCCCTCCGTGAATTATTTATCCCCCTTCGTGAATTATTTGACCCCTCTGTGAATTGTTTACCCCTCTCTGTGAATTATTTGACCCCTCCGTGAATTCTTTACCCCCCCTCCGTGAATTATTTGACCCCTCTGTGAATTGTTTACCCCCTTCAGTGAATTATTTGACCCCTCTGTGAATTGTTTACCCCCCTCCGTGAATTATTTGACCCCTCTGTGAATTGTTTACCCCCCTCCGTGAATTATTTGACCCCTCTGTGAATTATTTACCCCTCTCCGTGAATTATTTGACCCCTCTGTGAATTGTTTACCCCCCTCCGTAAATTATTTACCCCCCTCCGTGAATTATTTGACCCCTCTGTGAATTGTTTACCCCCCTCCGTGAATTATTTGACCCCTCTATGAATTGTTTACCCCCCTCCGTGAATTATTTTGCCCCTCCGTGAATTGTTTACCCCCCTCCGTGAATTATTTGACCCCTCCGTGAATTGTTTCCCCCCCTCCGTGAATTATTTGACCCCTCTGTGAATTATTTACCCCCCTCCGTGAATTATTTGACCCCTCCGTGAATTGTTTACCCCCCTCCGTGAATTATTTACCCCTCTCCGTGAATTATTTGACCTTTCCGTGAATTATTTGACCCCTCTCCGTGAATTATTTACCCCCCTCTGTCAATTATTTGACCCCTCTGTGAATTATTTACCCCCCTCCGTCAATTATTTGACCCCTCTGTGAATTATTTACCCCCCTCCGTGAATTATTGGACCCCTCCGTGAATTATTTACCCCCCTCCCTGAATTATTTGACCCCTCCGTGAATTGTTTACCCCCCTCCGTGAATTATTTGACCCCTCTGTGAATTTTTTGCCCCTCTCCCTGAATTATTTGACCCCTCTGTGAATTGTTTACCCCGCTCCGTGAATTATTTGACCCCTCTGTGAATTATTTACCCCTCTCGGTGAATTATTTACCCCTCTCCGTGAATTATTTGACCCCTCCGTGAATTATTTGACCCCTCTGTGAATTATTTACCCCCCTCCGTCAATTATTTGACCCCTCTGTGAATTATTTACCCCCCTCCGTGAATTATTTGACCCCTCTGTGAATTATTTACCCCCCTCCGTGAATTATTTGACCCCTCCGTGAATTTTTTACCCCTCTCCCTGAATTATTTGACCCCTCTGAGAATTTTTTATCCCCCTCTCTGTGAATTATTTGACCCCTCTGTGAATTGTTTATCCCCCTCCGTGAATTATTTGACCCCTCTGTGAATTATTTACCCCCCTCCGTGAATTATTTGACCCCTCCGTGAATTGTTTACCCCCCTCTGTAAATTATTTGACCCCTCTGTGAATTGTTTACCCCCCTCCGTGAATTATTTGACCCCTCTGTGAATTATTTACCCCCCTCCGTCAATTATTTGACCCCTCCGTGAATTGTTTACCCCCTCCGTGAATTATTTGACCCCTCCGTGAATTATTTACCCCCCTCTGTGAATTATTTGACCCCTCCGTGAATTGTTTACCCCCCTCCGTGAATTATTTGACCCCTCTGTGAATTCTTTACCCCCCTCCGTGAATTATTTGACCCCTCTGTGAATTTTTTACCCCCCTCCGTGAATTATTTGACCCCTCTATGAATTGTTTACCCCCCTCCGTGAATTATTTGACCCCTCCGTGAATTGTTTACCCCCCTCCGTGAATTATTTGACCCCTCCGTGAATTGTTTACCCCTCTGTGAATCATTTGACCCCTCCGTGAATTATTTGACCCCTCCGTGAATTGTTTCCCCCCCTCCGTGAATTATTTGACCCCTCTGTGAATTGTTTACCCCCCTCCGTGAATTATTTGACCTCTCCGTGAATTGTTTACCCCCCTCCGTGAATTTTTTACCCCTCTCCGTGAATTATTTGACCCCTCCGTGAATTGTTTGACCCCTCTGTGAATTATTTACCCCCCTCCGTGAATTGTTTACCCCCCTCTGTAAATTATTTGACCCCTCTGTGAATTGTTTACCCCCCTCCGTGAATTATTTGACCCCTCTGTGAATTATTTACCCCCCTCCGTCAATTATTTGACCCCTCCGTGAATTGTTTACCCCCTCCGTGAATTATTTGACCCCTCCGTGAATTATTTACCCCCCTCTGTGAATTATTTGACCCCTCCGTGAATTGTTTACCCCCCTCCGTGAATTATTTGACCCCTCTGTGAATTCTTTACCCCCCTCCGTGAATTATTTGACCCCTCTGTGAATTATTTACCCCCCTCCGTGAATTATTTGACCCCTCTATGAATTGTTTACCCCCCTCCGTGAATTATTTGACCCCTCTGTGAATTGTTTACCCCCCTCCGTGAATTATTTGACCCCTCTATGAATTGTTTACCCCCCTCCGTGAATTATTTTGCCCCTCCGTGAATTGTTTACCCCCCTCCGTGAATTATTTGACCCCTCCGTGAATTGTTTACCCCTCTGTGAATCATTTGACCCCTCCGTGAATTATTTGACCCCTCCGTGAATTGTTTCCCCCCCTCCGTGAATTATTTGACCCCTCTGTGAATTGTTTACCCCCCTCCGTGAATTATTTGACCTCTCCGTGAATTGTTTACCCCCCTCCGTGAATTTTTTACCCCTCTCCGTGAATTATTTGACCCCTCCGTGAATTGTTTGACCCCTCTGTGAATTATTTACCCCCCTCCGTGAATTATTTGACCCCTCCGTGAATTGTTTACCCCCCTCCGTGAATTATTTTACCCCTCTGTGAATTATTTACCCCCCTCCGTGAATTATTTGACCCCTCTGTGAATTATTTACCCCCCTCCGTGAATTATTTGACCCCTCTGTGAATTATTTACCCCCCTCCGTGAATTATTTGACCCCTCCGTGAATTGTTTACCCCCCTCCGTGAATTATTTGACCCCTCCGTGAATTATTTGACCCCTCCGTGAATTATTTGACCCCTCTGTGAATTATTTACCCCCCTCCGTGAATTATTTGACCCCTCTGTGAATTATTTGACCCCTCCGTGAATTGTTTCCCCCCCTCCGTGAATTATTTGACCCCTCTGTGAATTGTTTACCCCCCTCCGTGAATTATTTGACCCCTCTGTGAATTTTTTGCCCCTCTCCCTGAATTATTTGACCCCTCCGTGAATTGTTTACCCCCCTCCGTGAATTATTTACCCCTCTCCGTGAATTATTTGACCCCTCCGTGAATTATTTGGCCCCTCTGTGAATTGTTTACCCCCCTCCGTGAATTATTTGACCCCTCTGTGAATTATTTACCCCTCTCCGTGAATTATTTGACCCCTCTGTGAATTGTTTACCCCCCTCCGTGAATTATTTACCCCCCTCCGTGAATTATTTGACCCCTCCGTGAATTGTTTACCCCCCTCCGTGAATTATTTGACCCCTCTGTGAATTATTTACCCCCCTCCGTGAATTATTTGACCCCTCCGTGAATTGTTTCCCCCCCTCCGTGAATTATTTGACCCCTCCGTGAATTGTTTACCCCCCTCCGTGAATTATTTACCCCCCTCCGTAAATTTTTTGACCCCTCCGTGAATTATTTGACCCCTCTGTGAATTATTTACCCCCCTCCGTCAATTATTTGACCCCTCTGTGAATTATTTACCCCCCTCCGTCAATTATTTGACCCCCCTGTGAATTCTTTACCCCCCTCCGTGAATTATTTGACCCCTCCGTGAATTGTTTACCCCCTCTCGGTGAATTATTTGACCCCTCTGTGAATTATTTACCCCTCTCCCTGAATTATTTGACCCCTCCGTGAATTATTTATCCCCCTCCGTGATTTATTTGACCCCTCTGTGAATTGTTTACCCCCTTCAGTGAATTATTTGACCCCTCTGTGAATTGTTTACCCCTCTCTGTGAATTATTTGACCCCTCCGTGAATTGTTTACCCCCCTCCGCGAATTATTTGATCCCTCTGTGAATTGTTTACCCCCTTCAGTGAATCATTTGACCCCTCCGTGAATTATTTATCCCCCTCCGTGAATTATTTGACCCCTCCGTGAATTATTTACCCCTCTCCGTGAATTATTTGACCCCTCTGTGAATTGTTTACCCCCCTCCGTGAATTATTTGACCCCTCTGTGAATTGTTTACCCCCCTCCGTGAATTATTTGACCCCTCTGTGAATTATTTACCCCCCTCCGTGAATTATTTGACCCCTCCGTGAATTATTTGACCCCTCCGTGAATTATTTGACCCCTCTGTGAATTATTTACCCCCCTCCGTGAATTATTTGACCCCTCCGTGAATTGTTTACCCCCCTCTGTGAATTATTTGACCCCTCCGTGAATTATTTACCCCCCTGCGTGAATTTTTTGATACGTCCGCCACTTTGGAGGCGTGCGCAGTCCCTCCATGAATCATTTGTCCACTGGGGAGGGCTGTACAGTTCCTCCCTGGAATATTTATCCACTGGGGAGGGTTGTACACTCCCTCCGTGGAATATTTATCCACTTGAAAGGGGTGTACCACCTCAGTGGAATAATTATCCAGAGGGGGGTTGTACACCACCTCAGTGGAATATTTATCCAGAGGGGGGGCGTACACCACGTCAGTGGAACAATTATCCACAGGGGGGGCCTACACCACCTCAGTGGAACATTTATCTAGAGGGGGCGGGTACACCACCTCAGTGGAATGTTTATCCAGAAGGGGGGTGCACACCAGCTCGGTGGAATATTTATCCACAAGGGGGGGGGGGCGGCACCACCTCAGTGGAATATTTATTCACATTGGGGGGGGTACACCACCTCAGTTGAATATTTATTCAGAGGGGGGGGTACACCACGTCAGTGGAATATTTATGCATAGGGCGGGGGGTGCACCACCTCAGTGGAATATCTATCCAGAGTGGGGGGCATACACCACCTCAGTGGAACATTTTTCCACACGGGGGGGGTACACCACCTCAGTGGAATATTTATCCTGAGTGGGGGGGGGTACACCACCTCAGTGGAATATCTATCCAGAGGGGGGGGGCGTACACCACCTCAGTGGAATATTTATCCTGAGTGGGGGGGGGTACACCACCTCAGTGGAACATTCTTCCACAGGGGGGGGGGTACACCACCTCAGTGGAATATCTATCCAGAGGGGGGGGCGTACACCACCTCAGTGGAATATTTGTCCACGGGGGGGGGGGGGGGCACCACCTCAGTGGAATATTTATCCTGAGTGGGGGGGGGTACACCACCTCAGTGGAATATCTATCCAGAGGGGGGGGCGTACACCACCTCAGTGGAACATTCTTCCACAGGGGGGGGGGTACACCACCTCAGTGGAATATTTGTCCACAGGCGGGGGAGGGGGGCACCACCTTAGTGGAATATCTATCTAGAGGGGGGGCGTACACCACCTCAGTGGAACATTTTTCCACACGGGGGGGGTACACCACCTCAGTGGAATATTTATCCTAAGGGGGGGGGGTACACCACCTCAGTGGAATATCTATCCAGAGGGGGGGGCGTACACCACCTCAGTGGAACATTCTTCCACAGGGGGGGGGGTACACCACCTCAGTGGAATATCTATCCAGAGGGGGGGGCGTACACCACCTCAGTGGAATATTTGTCCACGGGGGGGGGGGGGGCACCACCTCAGTGGAATATTTATCCTGAGTGGGGGGGGGTACACCACCTCAGTGGAATATCTATCCAGAGGGGGGGGCGTACACCACCTCAGTGGAACATTCTTCCACAGGGGGGGGGGGGTACACCACCTCAGTGGAATATTTGTCCACAGGCGGGGGAGGGGGGCACCACCTTAGTGGAATATCTATCCAGAGGGGGGGCGTACACCACCTCAGTGGAACATTTTTCCACACGGGGGGGGGTACACCACCTCAGTGGAATATTTATCCTAAGGGGGGGGGGTACACCACCTCAGTGGAATATCTATCCAGAGGGGGGGGCGTACACCACCTTAGTGGAATATTTGTCCACGGGGGGGGGGGGGGGGGCACCACCTCAATGGAATATTTATCCAAAGGGTGGGGGTACACCACCTCAGTGGAATATTTATCCAGAGGGGGGGGGTACACCACCTCAGTGGAATATTTATCCAGAGGGGGGGGGTACACCACCTCAGTGGAATATTTATGCAGAAGGGGGGTGCACAGCAACTCAGTGGAATATTTATCCACATGGGGGGGGGGTACACCACCTCGGTGGAATATTTATCCAGAGGGGGGGGTACACCACCTCAGTGGAATATTTATCCAGAGGGGGGGGGGTACACCACCTCAATGGAATATTTTTCCCGGCCTCCCATTTTCCCCAATGCTCCATTTTTCCACCCTTTTTTTTTCTTTGGGGGGGGCTGTTCCCCTATGTTGCATGGTCTCCCATTCTTCCCAACTTTCAATTTTCATGATGGTTTTTTTTCTGGTTGGTGGCTGTGTTGCGGGGGGGGGAGTGGCAGACTTTTCCTTGTCCCTTTCTGAGATGAAGGAAGGAAGGGAGGGGTCGGGTACCACACTTTTATCAGACTTTTGCTGAGATGTGTTCTATTTTATGTCCTTGACACGAGATGCCAAATCAGACTTCAGACTTCAGACTTTATACACATAGCTGAAGGGGACTGCACTCAGAAGGGCGACACTGCACATGCACGGCTGCATGTGGAAGGAGGTGGAAGGAAGCGCACAGGACCCTGGGCACCAGAGCGGGCAACCCTGCTGAGAGGAACGCAATGCACCTCCAAGGGCCACCTTTTTGTGACCGCCACGTACGAGCTCATTTCACGCTAGCTCCCCAGCCTGCGTGGTGGCCATGCAGGGCGGATCTACAGGAGGCGCGCCATGAGGGCTTCGCACATTCCCCCTTTTTTCTGGGTTATTACGCCATTTGAAGCATCGTGTTTTTGCCACGTGGCTGTACATGGTGACACAAATTCCTACCGAGATGGCCGGAATTCCTACCAAGATGACCTAAATTCCTACCAAGATGACGTAAATGCTGACCAAGATGGCCCCCATAATGGAGGTCACGTGGTGTAATTTTTTTTTTGCGGTAAATGCGCATAACAAAAAAATCGTCATGTCGTGTAATTTTTTTTTGCGGTAAGTCGTGTGACGGGCTTACACGACTTGCCGTACACGACTAGACGATTTTTTTGTTACACGCATTTACTGCAAAAAAAAATTACACGACTTACAACATATGGGGGCCTGTGGGGACCTATGGGGGCCTATGGGGACTCGTTGGCATCTATGGGGACCTTTGGGGACCCATTGGCACCTATAGGGACCTTTGGGGGCCTACGGGAACCAATGGGGACCTATGGGAACCTATGGACGCCTATGGGGACCTTTGGGGACCTATGGGGGCCTGTGGGTACCTATGGGGACCTATGAGAGCCTAGGGGGGCCTTTGGGGATCTCTGGGAACCTTTGGGGACCCAAGGGGACCTATGGGGGCCTATGGGGACCTATGGGAGCCTGCCCCCCCCTCCCAGACCCGAACCCAAACACACGCCGGGACGTACCAACGGCACACTTACAGAGCCTCGAAGGCAACCCCCCCAGCCCCCTCCTGCAGGGCCTGTAAAGGTAATAGCATCATGAGTTGGGTTTGGTGGATTGGTTTCGTTGCATCACTCAACCCCCTCTCCTGTCCCCAAGTGATCCATTCCATGGTACAAGATACAACACGCCTCTCCCCCCCCCCCCCCTGCCAGTGCAGGGCCGCTGTGAGATTGGGTTCATGACATCACATCCCCCCTCTCTGCCCCTGGGTTGTCATTAAAAAGGTACGGAGCATCAGACAGCAGAAGGGAAGAGGCTGTTGGATTCAGAACTGCACGCCGTTGCGTTGAGTGCTGGGCCTTCTTCGACCGTGATGCGTGGCTGGCTGTCTTTCCCTAACCCTTTGCCTGTGTGGCGAACCCCCTGCCATCCCTGACTGCAACCCTAACCATGTCAGGGTTGACCAAGCCATTCTACTTTTTCAGTGACCAGCACCGTGAACTCCGGGGCCCGCGGGAGGCGAAGGCCGCCTCCTGCTGCCCCATCAGTGCGCCCCGGTTCCGCATCCTGCGGGAGGTATGCCACATGCTGCGGGGTGCCGGCCGGCGTTTGCCTTGGGTCGAAAGAGGAATTGTGGTGGGGGATCTGTTTGTGGGATCGGAGGGCAGCCTGTCTAGGGGTTGGCTTTTTGGGAGGGTGTTGTGTTTGGCACCCCCAAGGCGCCAGACAGCGTGGTGATCCACAGTGGCCTCTGGATCCAAGGATCCAGAGGCCACTGGCCAGAGGCCAAGGATGTGTGGGTGGGCAGCAGGTCGCAGGCGTTCTCGCTGTAGCCTTGTGCAACAGCCATGATCTTCACCAATCTTCAGCGCTTCAACAATCTTGCCAGGTGAGGGTTATGATTATGGGTGGAGGTGGGCAGGGTGTGGTTGTAGCATCATTTTTCTAGTATCCTTAGCTCTTATGGGCTGCAAACGACTCGGGCAGGCCACACCCATGACCATCAAAGGGCGCCATGGCATGCAATGCTTCGTGATTTTGCCAGTTTTGCGGGGGTTGTAACAGCTTTTTGTGGGATTTCCGGACTGAGATACTGAGATCTGGGTTGCAGGTCTTGAGATTTGAGCTTCAAATGCTGTTCTGGACCGCCATCACAGCCGTAGAAAGGCACCATGGGATGAGAGTCCACATCTGCAGATTTTGCTTCATTACACGCGCCCTCCCCTACTTTGGCATGGGGTTAGTGGGAGTTTGACTGACACTCGTGAAATCCACCAGAAACGAGCGTGCTGGACTCATAAGCGGCTGCAGACTGGCACCATGGTCTGGAATTTTGGGATTTGCAGCATAATTGTGCACAGCGATGCGGGCTGACCATCACCAGGGGTCACAAAGGCGCTCAGTGAGTATGAGGACCAACATGTCAGAATCTGGGCTGAAATCATGAAATTTTGGTTGTAAACAACCACGTTGGATCACCAACGTACCCGCCGCCCCCAACACACACACAAGAACAGGGGCGTGTTCTTCTTGTTATTTTTTTTTCCGTGTTCTTGCCTTTTGCGTATTCTTTGGAAGACCCCCTCTGCAGTGTTCCCAGCCTCTTTGTGTTTGCAGAATATGGCCCAGTCAAATGTTCATGACTCTTCTTGGGTTGTGGGTGTTCAGGCTTCCAGGGACGAGGATGTGGATGACCGCATTGAGGCAGGCTTCGGACTTCGGCAAAATGTCGACAAAGCCGTTTGACACAATTGTCAGTTTGGGGGGGGGGCGGGTTCCATGAAGAGGCAGAGGAGGGAGGGTGTTCCATGTAAGACACAGGGATGCCTTTTGCGTGACCTGCTTCTGTTGATCAAGGAGGTTCGCACAGGTGCCTCAGACTACGCTAGCGGCATGAGCAGCGGGTCCCGCACTGGCGAAAATGAGGACTCTTCACCTGATACAATGGCATTCTCTGATTCTCAGATGCATGTAAGGCATTTGTGAACCTCAGGCACAGGGGTTTGAGCACGGCAAAGGCCACAGTGGACATGCCCAAAGGTTTCAAAACATTGGGGCATATCAATCCGTGCAGCATCAAGCTTCACGTCCCCAGAGTTTGGTTTGCCAAAGGTGGCAGTTGCTCACCATGTGACTGCCAAACCTAAACCTGAATGGGTTGCGTGTTTTGGGCATGCTGAAGAGACCAAGCAAGACTAAGCGTGTTCTTAGTTGTTCCTGTTTGGGGGGGGGGTTTACGGCTTTTCGAAACATTAAATCCAAAAGTATATTTGTGCTCACAGATGCATGCTGATGATTGGTGAAGTTTGGGCAGAAAATGGAAAGCTTTGTCCCAAGTGTTGATTTCTACTACCTGTTGCATTCACGCCAGAGTTACGATGCCTCTGTCTTTGCTTTTTGTGCTTCTCCTTTTGCTGAAGCATGTTGTCTTTCTATGAGAAATCGGGTGGAATCCGCTTTGTGAAAAAGTTTGAAATTTTGTCTCGGACTCGGTTGCCACCGTGATATACCCCTATCGTGCAAAAAGGGCCTTGGCTCAGTGGCTGGAACTGATTTTGGCTACACCCACACGCGTCTCAACGCGCATAATGTTTTCTGTTTTCACTGGGAACAAATTTGGGTGGAATCGGCTGAGTGAAATATGTGGGAAACGGTGGGTCAAATTATTATATTATTATTATGGGTCAAACTGAGTTGCCCCGCACGCGCGCGGGGAAGAGACTACTGCTGAAGATGGAAAAATGGACTGATTGATGTCCCCATTCTCCTGCAATCTTTTTGGCAGCATCGTTTTTAGCTGCTTCAGCACGGATCCTGTGTGACTGTTTTGCAAGCTGCAGCATGAGCACATCTTCACACCCCTGTGCTCCTCCTGCATGCCCCGCTGTTGCAGGACCAGTTCCACCCACCGCCCTGGAAGGAGTTCTACGCCAACACAGAGTTTGTGTACTCAAAGCCCCTGTTTGTGATCAGCAACAAGTACAACGTGGAATGGGGCAGCAAGCCCCTGAATTTCATGGATTACCCAACGCTTCGCAAGATCTTTTCCATGCTAACCCCGCATTTCACGGTATTACCGCCGGGGGGGCCACGGAGCTGATTGGGGAGGCGGCAAGAGGCCTAGCAATGGCACAGAAGGGGGGGGGATGCTCCTGGGACAACCAGCTGTGTTCAGATCCAACTGCGCCCTGCACTGTGCCATGTGCCATGTGCTTGCCAGGCGCATGGTCACTCATGCGTTGATCATTTACCAGTGATGGTTCACCTCCCTCCTGCCCTCCAAGGCTCCCTCCCTCCAAGGGTCTTCAACCCGAGGTTCTTCAACCCAGCTTTTGGGAGGTCATCTTCGCGAGCACACTACCGGGAGCATTCATAGTTGGGCACATGTTCATGCTCTTACCAATCCTCTCCAAGTTGGTGTGCAAAGTGGTGGGTATGCCCCCCATATGGGAATGCCATGCACGCAGTGCGAAGTTTTGGATGTCGGCAAATACTCGAACCCTAGTTTTGGCCCCTTTTCACAACTTTTTGGCTCCGTACCAGGGGTTTTTTGGCCTCCCAAGCATTTAGGATGTGGCACCAAAACCTTGGTCAACTTCAAGGTGATTCTCGAACCGAGATGCTCAAGATCATCGATCGGTATGGCCACGTCCACAACTGCAGAGAAGTCAATGTGGTCATCGTCGCTCGAAGGCTCTCGATCGCCGATACTCGATGGTGGCGAGTTGACACCAGGACCGGACAGTTCTTCTTCGACGATGCTGTTGGTTATAACTACAACCAGAAGTATCGATGGACACCTGGTCAACCCTATGGTATTGACACCTTTCAGTCTTCCCCCTAGTAAACAGGTGACAGGTATTCTTGGGTGAGTATCCTAGCCTCTGCGTGCGCAATATGCACGTAGTGCGCGCGCAGTGCAAACACTTAGCCTATGAGCTCTTCTTGTGGTACTGTTGCACTGCGGAGCCGAAGAAAGCAACTCTGAATGCCGCACCACAAGGCCTCAACCGCTCAAGGCTCAATCACGCCTCAATCGCCAACAACGAACATGTTTTGTTTGCAAAAGACGGCGACGGGGCGTCCCCATGTGCATCGTGTTGTATGGTGCCCTGAAAGAGGCACTCCTCCGCCCAACGGTGCAGTCTCTGCTGACCCCCTATCCAATCAGGAAATCAGCACGGCTTGTGTCTCTGTCAGGTCCTTTATTCACGGCTGAGTGCCAAACAAGTGCATGATCATGAAGAAGCTTTCAAGGATCTAGGTTTGTGCGGTTTAGGTGAACTTGCACTGCGGCTGTGATTATGTTGCAGTGTGTGTGTGTGTGTGTGACCAGGACCATGGCCATCGGTTGAATCGGGATGCCGCTCATGATGGCAGTGCAGTCCACGCGGTCTTCAAACAATGCAGATCCCCAACGCAGGGGCGGAGGGGGGTGGTCCGTTGATCTGCCCCCAGAAACCTTCGCGATTCCGTTGCCTTGTGATAAAAGACTCATGTTCGATTTCTCTGAGTTTGCCCGACATGCACACATTTGCCACACAAGTTCACGAAGAGGCAACAAGTTGATGGTACACTTCTCTGAGGGATGTGGTGCAATGGGGATGGGGGAACTCCTGTGCACTCCACGTGATTTGGTGGCTCATAGTGCATTTATTGGTTTCGCTAATCGGGTGGCGACCAGCGCAACACGCAACGGGATGGTAGCAGCGGTGCACAAGGCACTGACAAGCCATCTGTGTTCATGACCCAGCGCACATTTGTATCATGTTTGGATGTGCCGTCTGGGGGCAGAGCAGTACGTCCCAATGGCTCTGGATGTGCACCATCATTTTCCTCTGCTCCAGATGGGCACAAGTGTCTGCTGTCCATGATGGCAGCTCACACACAGGACATGCCGCCAGCCAGACATGGTGCCCGGCCGGCCTTTGTGCAACACCGCCCATCACCGGGCCCCACACTGGAATGGCCATTGCGTTCTATCATCCCGGAATATTTAGGGCTGCAGCCTGATCCGCGACAACGCAAGGCTGCCGATCGAACCAGGAAACACCAAGTTTGGCTCCGTGCACAGAGATCTTTCCCAAGTTTCAGACCTCGACTCCTTCTGAGTTGCCACCATCGGAAAGGCGTACAGCGCACATGGCTTGGCCCCAAGGCCCCAAGGCACACCTCGGACCTCCTGACAAGCACCAAGGATTTGGGTCGGTCGGGACGTGAGGGAACAGAATGGTTTTGGGGCAAGTCACAGGGTGAGGTCCGTGTTGATGCATGGTGTCGTCAACAATGGGTTTTTGAGGGTTCTGACAAGCGATGAGCAGTCAGTGTCCCGGGGAATCAAGCATCGGTTGCAGGTGTAACAGTTTGCTGAGGAGTCGCTGGATCCTGCCAACTTGGATCCTGCCAACTTGGCCTACTTGCCAGTTTCATCAGACGGGGGGGGGGGGGGGGGGGGGGCTGGACATGGATTCAGTCGATTTACCGGCCCCGTGTACTTATCGGCATGGTGTACTTTCGGCCGGCCGATCGTCCGGCCACATGTTCGGCCAGCCGAAAGTACGCTTTAATCCCCCCCCCCCCCCCTTTTCTTATGGTCAGGGTTAGGGCATACACACAGGATTTGGTGCACACACAAGGCGGTGCAACCACAATGTGGTCTGTGGCCCTGCAGGCGTCTTGTTATTTTACGGGGCTGTGGGGGCTGGCCCTGCGTCGAGTGAAGCGAGCCGAAGCAAAGGGAGGTTTCGCGGTCCACACACAAGGCGGTGCACACACAAGGCAGTCTGTGGCCACTGCAGGAGTCTTGTTATTTAAGGGGGTTGCGGGGGCTGGCCCCCACGTCGAGTGAAGCAAGCCGTCTGTCGAGTGACGCAAGCCGTCTGTCGAGCAAAGCGAGCGGAAGCAAGCATATCTGCCTTGAGGGCCAGAGGAGGTAAGTCGAGGCACCTCACATACCCATGGGGGGGTGGGGGCAAACACGCTTAGGCAATTTTATTCAAGGGGTCAGCGTTGATAATAAAGGGGGGGTTACTGGAATAGACTGTATTTTCGGCCGGCTGAAAGTACGCCGAGCCAATAAGTGGGTCGAAACTATACTACGCTGTGGTCCGGTGAGCTTGCAGGGCAGGGGGGGGGGGGGGGGGGGCTCAGCCCCCATGAGGTGTTCTTGTGGTACTATTGCACTGACGAGCGTGAGAAAGCAACTCTGAATGCCGCATCATGAGGCGCATGGAGGGCCACCATACGCTGTGTAGGGGAGAAGGAGCCTCTGCGGGAGGAGTTCCCGGATGCCCTATTCATTGAAGATGTCGCCAGTAAATATGAAGGCCGGCTGACGTTCAATGAATTGCAGTTGATGCTGTACGCCAATGCAGAGCATTTCCTCTCGGTGCAGGTGCCCCCCCTTGACCTGCGCAGCAGATAGGCAGCAGCCCCATGTCCCAAATCATTGAAATTGTAGGTCAGAAAGAGTGCAAGTTGCATGTGGATCTTACCTCTGCAATGGTGCTGCAACGATGAGCATCCCTCCCAAAGGGATGCTGCAACCGACAACGGCACTGGTGCACACCGGTGCACAGCTGAGCATCGTGTCCAGCGGTGCTTGGCCCACAAATTCAGGGATTTGTGGGTCATTGCAGTGCTGGCATTGGCCTGAAGCCTCAAAATGGTCTGGGGGCATGTCAAGCAGGGGCCCTAGGTAAGTGCTGCCCCTTGGGCCCATACCTTTGTGGCAACCCCCAACCAACGGCTGCACGCTCCCACTCAAGCCCCCCCCCCCCCCCCCGCCGAAGTGCAGAGCCACCATAGACTGCCAGGCTGACAGCAGCGGTCGGGCAATTCACTGGGGCAAAGGTCCGGAGATGCACCGCACTACTAATGGCACACTCTCTGGTGATCTGGGACCCCATGCCCCTGTCACACGGGTCACACATTAGACCCTCCGAACTTCGCGGCCTTGGGACTGACGCAAATCTGAATCCCGTCGGGAGACAAGCGGACGGCACAGGCGCAGCGAGGCTGAACAGGGGGCTCAGCATTCCACTGAGAGCCACACAACGGCACTTTTCGTCCCCCGCTCTCGCGAGGCACGAACGTCCTTGATCAACAGAAGCAGGTCACGCCAAAGGCATCCCTGTGTCTTACATGGTACCCCGCTAGCCTCTATGGAACACCCTCCCTCCTGTGCATCTTTATGGAACCACACCTCCCCCTAAAGTGACAATTGTGTCAAACAGTTTTCTTGACAATTTTCTTGAGGTTGGTATGCCCTCCCAGAGGTGCTGTTTGCCCCACCCCCAGCCCTGCTGCACCCTGTGATTTCCCTCGTGATTGTAGCAACCAAGTATCACCCTACTAAGGCTGCTGAGGATACAAGTCCGAACCACCCCCTAACCCCATCCGCCCTGGCCTGTGTGTGTGTGTGTGTGTAGCCACTGACGAGGGGCGACCTCAAGGCAACATCCGGTACTGGTTGAAGTCGAACTGAGAAAGTCTTGCATGAGTTCAGGAATGCTGGTGATCTCCAAACCTGGCGTCATGGCCTGGCCTGCATTACATTTCCCACAACAGCGGTGGTGGTGACCACCCCCAAAATTTCATGGGGATGACTGAATGTGACCCATGCTGGGCCCGCCATGCGAGGCCCCTCACAAGCAGCATTTGTAGCAGAGGGACACCTGTCCCACTCTCATGTACCATTTGTTTTCATGGTGGCCAGGCTAATATTAGAATGGCTGACAACCATAGGAGGACCCCCCCCCCCCCCACATGGTTTGCATTTGTCTGTTTTTTAATTAGGTCACACCCCCCAGGAGTCTTCTCCAGCCGGCAAGCGGCAGGTTGCTCTTTTCGGCCATGCCGGTAATGCATGGTGTCTTTATCCGACACTGATTGCTGATGTCTGACTGACAGCTACTGACTGTGATTGTCTGACTAATGTAGTCAGACATGATTTTCTGTTTTCTGTTTCAGACACAGTGTGTGTCTTGAGGTTTAACCAGGTTTGGCATAGAGAATAAAGATGCACTTATGCCTGACTGTGGAGTGCATTACCTCTGGTTTGCATTTGTCTGTTTTTTAATTAGGTCACCCCCCCCCCCCCCCCACAATCAAACGCTACGCCCCGAACTCAGTCCACAAAGGCGACAAAGCCCAGAACCCTGTAGAGGCAGCCCAACTCTTACCCCATTCAGGGCAGAGGGAAGGGACAAGAACTTCATCGCACTGTCCGAGTGACACACACAATCAAGGAACTGAGTTGGCAATGAAGGTCGTGAGGCAGGCGCGGCTGGAGCTAAGTGGCGGGTCCACACCTGACCTATTGAGGCCCCACCCCCCCACCCACCCCCCGGGACACCCCTCCTCAGACCAAAGTGACCATTGTGGGAATATCTGATCAGGGGGGGGGGGTGGAAAAAAAATTCGCGCGAATTTTTTTTTCGTACCCCCCTCCCCCTCCGGGGGTACCCCCCGAAAAAAAAGCTGGCACCCCATGTAGGAATTTTTTTTCGCTAGGAGGAATTTTTTTAGTGTGTGCTACTTGAACTTGCATGGCACCTTCACTTTGCCACATTGTATGACATTGGCACATGAACTACTGCTGAGATAAAAGTAAGTGGGGTTTTTTTTGCATGGCGCCATTGATTTCTCTCCAGTAGCAGGGGACACTTGTTAAATGCAATTGTCAGCCCAGGTTGCAACGTGACATTCTCGCCAATGCAAACAATGTGGCAGAGCAAGCAGCAGCAGCGAAGGCCCTCAAGGCACGAGACAAAGTAGCCGCATCAGTCATGGCGGTTCAGGAACAACATGATGCAGATGATGACCTTGATGAGGACGAGGACAACACCAGTCAGAGTAGTAGTAACAGCAGCAACAACAGTAGCCGAAGCAGCGACGATAGCAGCAGCAGCAACAACAGCAACATCAGCAGTAGCAGCAGCAAACAGAGCAGTAGTAGCAGCAACACGCGGGCCGAGAAGCGGAAGAAGAAGCAGATTCCGAAGAAGAAGAAGCACATGAAAGCGAACATACTAACACACCAACACACAAACCGTACCCTCACTGAGAACCAATCTTTGTTGGCAAGCCATTGTGGTGTAGCGGTCATCAACCAGCATGCGAGAAGGCAATGGGGCCATGACATTGTGGGGTCCACTGTAGGCTTGGGCAACCTGCAGAACGGCCAGAATGGACATCAATCACCCTTGTCCTTCAATGCTGGTGGTTCGGTTTCTCGCCCCAGAAATGGTGGATTGCCTTATCTGGGGACTCTTTCCTGCCGATAAGAGGCCACAGTGGGGCGCTGCACTATAGCCGGAACAGACCGCGGGTCTTTGTGCCCTTAAACACAAATACAACCCATATCGGCTGAAATATCCATGGTTACCTTGAAAAATACCCTCCTTGCACCTTCCAAACCCAAACACGTGGGGTAGACTTAAGGAAATTTCAGGTTTTGGGGTCCGGAAAAAATTTTCGCGCGAATTTTTTTTTGGTACCCCCCTCCCCCTCCGGGGGTACCCCCCGAAAAAAAAGTTGTACGCCGGTACCAGGAATTTTTTTTCTACCCCCCCCCCCCTGCATCTGATTGGGCCATTTTTGGCGCACAAACTTTGAGGTCCCAGACGCCCCCCCCCCCCCCTCCTTCTAATGATAGCCTGCCAGTGGCTTTGGACAAGCACCGTCAACAATATTGAAAACCAAAAACAGTGCATATACCCGCAAGTACCGAGCGGCACACGTGCTGGGCCTTTATGGAAACCCCCCTCGCCATCCTCAGACAAACTTCTTCCACACGGTGGTCTGGGTTGCAGTGTGGCTACCGATGTTTGGTGCTGTTTTTGATTTCACTTTGACCAGTGATTTACCATTTGTGAGAGGGCAGTGCCTTTGCATTTGGCTATTTCAGGGCGGGAATTCCAACTTTTTGGCATATTTTGGCAGCAACAGCATCATTTATGTCAAGGGTGGCCCTGAGGTATGCCACCTCCCCCTCATGCCGCACCCTCGCCTGCATGCCCCATACCCATACTATCCCTTATCTCCCCATGCATGCTCCGGTGCCTTGGAAGAGGGAGGAGCTGGCCCGGACCGCCCATGACAAATTTAACAGCCGCACCTGTCCGGCAACCTCACGGCAACATTCGGTGCTGGTCTGGTTTGCGCTGCGAGAGCAGCAAGGCCAAGCAATTCATGAGCACAGGACAGCTGGTTTGAATGCTGGCATGAGGGGTAGTGTTAGTGCACCGGGCGTGCGCCGGGCATCTTTTTTTTGTACCATTCCCCACCCATGCCTGATTTTGCCCCCCCTTCACCAAACACCCGGGCCAGGTTTGGTTAACCTGCTGTGACAGCCTTGTCATGTAATGTGGGTGTGGTAGGCAATGATGCGTGCTTTTCCAACTGTGCTAGGTCTCGCATTTGTGAAATGGACGCCCTGGTCCCGGTATGTGGTGATACAACTCCAGGGTGTCCGCTGCGGTCTTCTTGGGGGAGTTCCCGAGGTGAGGATAAACTTGGGGCTCGAGCCAGGACACTTCATTCAAAGGTAGCGCGCCAGGCATGCGCTGGGCATGCGCCGGGCAAACATTCCCCCTGAGGTCAGGATGAAGCTGGTTACTTCAAAACCTGACATTGAACATCCCTCCATGGGGGGCAGATACAATTTTTTTTTGCTATGACGCACAGAGTGTGTTGAGTCCTTATGTACAGCAGTGCTATACCATATGGCAACCCTACGCCACGGGCGTGCACCAGGACATGGTGTCGGTCGGAGGGGGCACATACAAATCACCTCAAAGAGAGGTTGTTAGATCAAGCGCAGGCGAGGGCGTCGTATACCCCCCCCCCCCTTTTGGGGGTTATTCGCGTAGCATACCCCAAGGCATGATATTGGATGTCCAACCCCCTGTAAACTCATTATTTTGCCCAATAAGACGATCCCCGAATGGATTTTTTGATTCTGAGGCCTCTATCCCCTGAAACTGGATATCACATTTTTTGGGGGGGGGATGGGGGGGGTCAAAAGTTTGAAGGATTTGAACAAGGGCAAGATTGGGCTGAGCTGCGGGTCAGCCAGCACCGCTGGCGACCGGCTGACCGGCTGACGAACCACCGACCTACATGTTCGGGGTCGGCTGCATTACCACTCAACCATTGCTTGTTCTGACAGCTACTGCTCTCCCCGCTGCTTGTAGCCGAATCTGAAAAAACCCAAACTGCGTGTTTCTGTCTGCCTGCCTGCTTGCCTGACTAAATGACTGATTAATAGAATTTGGGTGGATGGGTGCGACTTCCAGACCTGGGACAGGCACAAAATC
>OZ038389.1:35977243-36130475 GCA_964036045.1 Eutreptiella sp. 'Long Island Sound 2002' | reverse complement strand
CCCCCCTCCCTCCCTCCCTCTCGTTGCCTCAATTTGTAATTTTTCTGCATTTGTGTTTGTTTCTGTTTGTCATTTGAAGCAACCTCAATCTTCCAATAAATTGGACCCTCCCCACCCTCCCCGTCACTCACTCACTCACTTTTTATGGCACACACACACACTCGCACTCTGGGGGTCAAGGATGGGCCCACTGCCAGGCTGACGGGCAGGACAGGAACAGGGGCAGCTGCAGTGCTGTGTGCACACGCGTCAGACGAGGAATCAAACAATCTCTGCCGTACCGCCACCCTCCCCCGTTCGGCATGGGAGGGACGCCAGGGGGCGGAAACTGCACTGCTGAGCAGAGGGACAGCTGTCCCACTCTGACCTACTGAAACTGCTTTTCCCGAGTGGCTTGTGACAAATAATGTAAACACTGTTCCAAACACTCAAACCGTTGCAAACACCCGAGAAGTACCAACGGGCACATTTCCTGAGCTTTTATGGCAGTCCCCCTTTTGGTAGGGCCTTTGCAAGCCTCAGGGCCGCGATTGTGTCTGCTCGAATCTGAAGTTTGCCGAGCACAAATTGACAGTGGTACGTGTGCAATGAGCCCCCCCCCAAACCAACCAGCGAATCTGCCTTTATGTTTTGCTGAACCACTAAAACTTGCAGCAGTGCTCCTTTTGGACCTCTGTGCCAGGCTCCTGGCTGCCTCTGCAAAGCAGGCCACACACACTTAGCACTCAACCCCAGACACAACCCGCGAGGTGGTCCTCAGATTTAAGCTGCGACGATTCCAGATTGAGCCTGATTTCAGTAGCGGCTTGAGCACCTGCAGAGGGACCAAATTGAACTGGGGCGACGTGTTCCGATAGCCGTGCAATGGGAGACAGGCTGGCTTTATCAGTCAGATATCCCTTTGCACCAACAGGGGAGCCCAACAATGCCCTTGCAAGAAGTGTAGTCATCGAATTGCAGAATTTGAAATGGACCTCCTTGTTCAATTGCTTGCGGAAAGAACATAGTCAAGGCTTTTCCACCCTTCGGGTTGTCACCACACCATCATTTGTGGTGGTCTTTGCAAGTTTGAACCCAATCTCTCATGCCATTCCCCTTTTTTCTAGTGCATTTGTTGTGCAGGTGATACATGTGAGGTACAATGTCACCGTCACCATTGTCAATAACACCCGCATTGAGACTCAACCTGGTCCTATGGTCAGGGCTATGCAAGCAAAGCGTGCCCCCGAGCAGTGATGTATCCCTCCGGCAGATAATGGCATCCACTTGGGCAAGTTACGCTGTTCATGCCACTTTGGCCATCCCTCAAAAGACTCTTTCTTGAACTTACCCACCGCGCTGGTCCAGAGGGCGGTCTTCGCCGACTAACAAATACCATAGGCCCTGGGTGGGGGGGGGGGGGGGGGGGGTTGCAGGTGCTGCTGGTATTGCATGTCAACGGCCACGGGATGTCTTCCACTTAGACCATTTGTTTGATGGAGCCAAGATTTCAAGAGGATGACTCAAGAGTGGTGCATGACTTGTAAGCACCGTTGATGCCAAAGGTAGAGATTTTCATGATCAGATGGAGCCATGTGCGCGTGAATTCGCATGCGCATACAACTTGTTTTTGTGGGCTCAAGTTGTAGTCCAGCGTGGATGGCAGAAGTCACACTTTTGAAGGAGGGGGTTGGCACAACGAGACATGCACATCAAACAGGGGTGCTTGCCTATTGCCGTGCAACATACTGTACTATGGTGTGCCGGCCAGCTCATACTATGCGGCACGGACAGAGGTGCATATTGCTCTTGTACATACAATGAAGAATTATTTTGGCACTAAGATGGGACCAAGCATCTGCACAATCTATGCTAACCATCTTGATCACGTGCAATTCGTCTTGAACCCTAAAGTGTCCAGAAGCCGCCGAAATAACCAAGGCAACCACAGACCATATGTCATTTGTACATTGGGGCAACAAATATTCTTTGCACCCATCAGCCTACACAATGTACACCATGTGGCATGAGATGAACGGTGTAAGTGTGGGTTCGCAACGCAAAAGGTCACTCCCCGAGCTATGGGATACTACTTTTGTGCTATATGGGATTTGCAGAATTTGAGTGTGAGTCCAAGTTGCGTTACATTTCAACAAGGGATGCAACAATTTATGAAGCTGCAAGATAGTCCAACAAAATTGGACAGCTGTGCCAAAAATCAAAACAGTGAGGCAACAAGTCCAAATTTTTCTGTGCGTGTGTGCACCTGTGCCCTGTTTGTCACGTCCATCATGCGTCTGTGTGTTTGTGTCCATGTTTGGATTTCGTAATACCATAGGTTTAGTAAATGAAGTATGCAAATTCTGTGAGGAGTAACAAATTTCAAACGGCAGCTCAGCACAGAGATGTGAATTCCACATTTTCCATTGGGCCTCAATTGCAACCTAGGAGGCATCAACGCCAGCCACTCATCCCCTCACCCCACCCCAGTTGCGCAAGTGGGCTGTCTGGATGTGGCGACCCTGAGCATGATGTCAGCAAGTGCAGTGGACACCGACGCCCCTGTAGAGCATGTGCAGGGGACTAGATCTGGCTTGTTGGTGAGACAGCCGTTGCTAAGTTTGCAGATCCAACTCGTCTCTTTCAGTGTACAATGTTAACAAAGGCTATGGGGGCCTGAACATCGACTGCGAGGAGCCTAACGTGGACAGAGGAACAGTAGCATGCAGGATAGCCAGATTTTTTTTTGGCACATCACAGTATTTTGCTTGCTTCTGTTGCGACAGCTGCTCCCTGTCATAGGGTTGGTGGGTTTGGAGAATGCAAGGCCAAGCAAGGACAGCAACCAGCACAGCCATTGTACAAATGCGAACAAGCCTTTTCAGCACTTCCACACCCAGTCTTTAGGTGTGGCGAAGGTGACCGAGTTCAGGTCCGCAAAGGGCCTGGAAAGCAAGGGAACCGCCGGTGTACATACACCCAGGTGCCAGAGCCGGATACACAACATGAACTGATGGTATTGAACTCCGCCAGGCAGGGGATCGCTGCCACACAAAAAAACTGTCAAGGCGTGATGAAACTGTCGAGTTCGGGGAATGGGCGCCCGAAGGGGGCGCTCTGGGCGCTTCACATGTGCTGTGTGCAAAAGGCTGTCGAAAGGCTGTCGAGAGGGGCTGCAGAGGGAGGTATCCAAGAAAGGCTGTTGAGAAGGATACCACAGATACACTGTGAAGCCAATTTGGAAGCCCCCTTCATAAATGATTAACGTTGTTGAACACATTGTTGGCATAAGACATTCAATAGCCGAATGCTGCTTTCTGTTTTCTTTCCACAGCCCACTGGATGTACTTGCATGCGTATTGCATATTTACAATGCCCCATGCTCTAGCCTGTTTTCAGTGAGTTGGTTTTTCAATTTGGAAATATCATTGAACTTAGTGTGCAAACACAAGGACA
Source organism: Eutreptiella sp. 'Long Island Sound 2002' (assembly GCA_964036045.1). Classification (NCBI taxonomy): domain Eukaryota; phylum Euglenozoa; class Euglenophyceae; order Eutreptiales; family Eutreptiaceae; genus Eutreptiella; species Eutreptiella sp. 'Long Island Sound 2002'. Next base: position 36,127,040 of record OZ038389.1, on the reverse strand, counting down.
CAAGGTTGAAGTAGGATACATGGTATTGCGAGGCACCTTGGACAGCATTAATTTCAACAGCAAGCATCAAAATGACCATGTGTTTGCCAAAGGACATCTTTTTCCGTGAATTTTGTTCGAAATTATATGATGTAGCCAATCTGCCCACATGTGGGCCATTCTGATTTTGTTCCCTTGTTGGGGACCCCCCAGACGGCAGGGGTGATGTAGACAATCCGCCCACATGTGGGCCACTTCTGATTTTGTCCCCTTGTTGGGGACCCCCCAGACGGCGGGAGTGATATAGCCAATCCGCCCACATGTGGGCCACTTCTGATTTTGTGCCCTTGTTGGGGACCCCCCAGACGGCGGGGGTGATGTAGCCAATCTGCCCACATTGGGGGTCACTTCTGATTTTGTCCCCTTGTTGGGGACCCCCAAGACTCATCCCTTGCCCAATACAATGTCGTCTTGTGGGGGCAATATCACCGCTGCCACAGGCCTATGGGCAGGGCCATGTGGGTGTAAGGGGGCGGCAGCCACAGCACGTTGCATGACACCCAAGGGCACGGGGGGGGGGGGGGCGGACCACCCTGACACACGCACAGTGCTCCGCAGCAAAGCGTGCGGTGCTGAGCCCCGGCCCTGAACCCCACACCAGCCCTCAACGCGAGGCCGGACCCCCTCTGCGGCAGGGGGTGGGCCCCAGGTGCAGGGCAACCGCCTCCTCCGCCAACGCCTCAATGCACCGTTCCCGCGGCCATTCTGCTCCTCTGCACGAAGCATGGCAGATGCCTCTGTGCGAGTGTGTCTGAGGTGCGTCCTCTCCATTCGGCCCATCAGCCCTCAAATGGCAATGGCATGTTCACTGTGCTTGGAGTGCAGACCCGCCCTCTGGCTTCGGCACGGACAAGGGAGCCTGGGAGGTGGGAGTCAACAGTCCATTGCTGCTCTGCTTCTGCACAGATCGCCAATGACCACACAGGCCAATGAAGTCTGTGACGTAGCAACTGGTGAGTGGGTGTTGGATGTGTGAATCTTCTCATCTGAGGCAGCGCCACCAAGGGGAATGATGTGCAGGTTTCGTGCACGCTTCCTGATTACAGGATGGCAGGCCTGGTTTTGTCATTAGTGTTCTTCCAAAGCAGTGGTGCGGTGGACAGCAGTGGAGGGCCAGAGCCCATTCAGCCACCAGATGCACTTGTGACGTTTGATGCCCCCCCTCAATAGAATGCAGCGTGGGGATGCAAAGGCACGCCGCTGATGACCGCAGCCAACTGCAGAGGTTGGTGAAGTAGCCACCCGGAGTACGAAATGGCCCCCTGCAGCTAGCAAGGACAGCTAGAATAGACTCCTCAGTGTGGATGATCAGCAATATCTCAATCTAGGAAGAATTGCTTTTGGAAATTGAATGACCAGGAAGAATTTTAAAGTGGATCTATGTGCCGGGGCAGGGTTAGACTGGCAATGGAAGGGATGTGCCCGAGCACTCTGTGGGCACTGCCACGTACAGTTTTTTTTCATCTGATAGATGACACACAAATAGCCCACGAACAAGACCCTCGGACAATATATACGCAGTGCAGGGCACTACCGTTATTGGGGGTGTTGTGTGGCCCCTTGAATTTGGGGTTAGGGCCTCGCAATCCACGCTTTGTTGCGTGGGCCCTTGAGTTGGGGGTAGGGACTCTCAATCCACACTTTGTTGCGTGTGGCCCCTTGAGTTGGGGTTAGGGACTCTCAATCCACGCTTTGTTGCGTGGCCCCTTGTGTTGGGGTTAGGGACTTGCAATCCACGCATTGTTGCGTGGCCCCTTGAGTTGGGGTTAGGGACTCTCAATCCACGCATTGTTGCGTGGCCCCTTGAGTTGGGGTTGGCACCTCGCAATCCACGCTTTGTTGCGTGGCCCCTTGAGTTGGGGTTAGGGACTCTCAATCGACGCTTTGTTGTGTGGCCCCTTGAGTTCGGGTTAGGGACTCGCAATCCACGCATTGTTGCGTGGCCCCTTGAGTTGGGGTTAGGGAGTCGCAATCGACGCTTTGTTGCGTGGCCTTTTGAGTTGGGGTTAGGGACTCTCAATCGACGCTTTGTTGCGTGGCCCCTTGAGTTCGGGTTAGGGACTCGCAATCCACGCATTGTTGCGTGGCCCCTTGAGTTGGGGTTAGGGACTCGCAATCGACGCTTTGTTGCGTGGCCTTTTGAGTTGGGGTTAGGGACTCTCAATTGACGCTTTGTTGCGTGGCCCCTTGAGTTGGGGTTAGGGACTCTCAATCCATGCTTTGTTGCAAGGCCCCTTGAGTTGGGGTTAGGGACTCGCAATCCACGCATTTTTGCGTGGCCCCTTGAGTTGGGGTTTAGGGACTATCAATCCACGCTTTATTGTGTGGCCCCTTTAGTTGGGGTTAGGGACTCTCAATCCATGCTTTGTTGCTTGGCCCCTTAAGTTGAGGTTCGGGATTTCGCAATCCACGCTTTGTTGCGCGGCACCTTGAGTTCGGGTTAGGGACTCGCAATCCACGCCTTGTTGTGTGGCCCCTTGAGTTCGGGTTAGGGACTCGCAATCCACGCATTGTTGTGTGGCCCCTTGAGTTGGGGTTAGCACCTCGCAATCCACGCTTTGTTGCGTGGCCCTTTGAGTTGGGGTTAGGGACTCGCAATCGACGCTTTGTTGCGTGGCCCCTTGAGTTGGGGTTAGGGACTTGCAATCCGCGCATTGTTGCGTGGCCCTTTGAGTTGGGGTTAGCACCTTGCAATCCACACTTTTTTGCGTGGCCCCTTGAGTTGGGGTTAGGGACTCGCAAATCCACGCATCGTTGTGTGGCCCCTTGAGTTCGGTTTAGTGACTTGCGGTCCACGCATTGTTGTGTGGCCCCTTGAGTTGGGGTTAGGGACTTGCAATCCATGCTTTGTCGCGTGGCCCCTTGAGTTGGGGTTAGGGACTCGCAATCCACGCTTTGTTGCGTGGCCCCTTGAGTTGGGGTTAGGGACTCTCAATCGACGCTTTGTTGCGTGGCCCCTTGAGTTGGGGTTAGGGACTCTCAATCCACGCTTTGTTGCGTGGCCCCTTGAGTTGCGGCTTAGGGACTCGCAATCCACACTTTGTTGAGGCCCCTTGAGTTGGGGTTAGGGACTCGCAATCCACGCATTGTTGCGTGGCCCCTTGAGTTGGGGTTTAGGGACTCTCAATCCATGCTTTATTGCGTGGCCCCTTGAGTTGGGGTTAGGGACTCTCAATCCATGCTTTATTGTGTGGCCCCTTGAGTTGGGGTTTAGGGACTCTCAATCCACGCTTTATTGTATGGCCCCTTGAGTTGGGGTTAGGGACTCTCAATCCATGCTTTGTTGCTTGGCCCCTTAAGTTGAGGTTCGGGATTTCGCAATCCACGCTTTGTTGCGTGGCCCCTTGAGTTGGGGTTAGGGACTTGCAACCACGCTTTGTTCCTTGGCCCCTTGAGTTCAGGTTTGGGATTTCGCAATCCACGCTTTGTTGCGCGGCACCTTGAGTTCGGGTTAGCACCTCGCAATCCACGCTTTGTTGTGTGGCCCCTTGAGTTGGGGTTAGGGACTCGCAATCCACGCTTTGTTGTGTGGCCCCTTGAGTTGGGGTTAGGGACTTGCAATCCACGCATTGTTGCCTGGCCCTTTGAGTTGGGGTTAGCACCTTGCAATCCACACTTTTTTGCGTGGCCATTTGAGTTGGGGTTAGGGACTCGCAATCCACGCTTTGTTGCGTGGCCCTTTGAGTTGGGGTTAGCACCTCGCAATCCACGCTTTGTTGCGTGGCCCCTTGAGTTGGGGTTAGGGACTCGCAATCCACGCATTGTTGCGTGGCCCCTTGAGTTGGGGTTAGGGACTTGCAATCCACGCATTGTTGCCTGGCCCTTTGAGTTGGGGTTAGCACCTTGCAATCCACACTTTTTTGCGTGGCCATTTGAGTTGGGGTTAGGGACTCGCAATCCACGCTTTGTTGCGTGGCCCCTTGAGTTGGGGTTAGGGACTCGCAATCCACGCTTTGTTGCGTGGCCCCTTGAGTTGGGGTTAGGGACTTGCAATCCGCGCATTGTTGCGTGGCCCTTTGAGTTGGGTTAGCATTTTGCAATCCACACTTTTTTGCGTGGCCCTTTGAGTTGGGGTTAGGGACTCGCAAATCCACGCATTGTTGTGTGGCCCCTTGAGTTCGGGTTAGGGACTTGCAATCCACGCATTGTTGTGTGGCCCCTTAAGTTGGGGTTAGGGACTTGCAATCCATGCTTTGTTGCGTGGCCCCTGGAGTTGGGGTTAGGGACTCGCAATCCACGCTTTGTTGCGTGGCCCCTTGAGTTGGGGCTTAGGGACTCGCAATCCACGCTTTGTTGTGTGGCCCCTTGAGTTCGGGTTAGGGACTTGCAATCCACGCTTTGTTGCGTGGCCCCTTGAGTTGGGGTTAGCACCTCGCAATCCACACTTTGTTGCGTGGCCCCTTGAGTTGGGGTTAGGGACTCGCAATCCATGCTTTGTTGCGTGGCCCCTTGAGTTGGGGTTAGGGACTCGCAATCGACGCTTTGTTGCGTGGCCCCTTGAGTTGGGGTTAGGGACTTGCAATCCACGCATTGTTGCGTGGCCCCTTGAGTTAGGGTTAGCACCTCGCAATCCGCACTTTGTTGCGTGGCCCATTGAGTTGGGGTTAGGGACTCGCAATCCACGCTTTGTTGCGTGGCCCCTTGAGTTCGGGTTAGGGATTTGCAATCCACGCATTGTTGCGTGGCCCTTTGAGTTGGGGTTAGCACCTTGCAATCCACACTGTGTTGCGTGGCCCCTTGACTTGGGGTTAGGGACATTCCCGCCCTCCTTTGCGCCCCCGAGAAGGCACGAGTCAGTTAGCCTGATTTTGTTAGGCTGGAGTGGAGGGGGACCAGGGGGCCAGGGGTCACTGCCCCTTCGCATAGTCACACAGGTCAGGACTGTCATTGACTATGTGAAGGGGTCTGCCCACCGACCTCGCAATTGGATGAGGTCCTTCCCCCTCATCCATGGGGGTGATTCCGGGCCAGGGGAGTTGATTCTCCTCATTGTGCCCACTAAGGCCAAGGCCGAGGCCTCTCACAAGGCACAGCCTCAGCCTGAGCCTGAGTTTGAGGGGGGGGACTGAGAGGGAGGTATATATTCCCATTCAAGGCACTGAAATGAACTGCAGCTGCACCTGAACTGCCTGTTGGCATCCATTCATGCTTCCAGCCCAGCTTGTGCTTGTTGTGCCTGTGGCAGGGGGCGGATAGTCGAGCACACTTTGGACCCTTGGATCTCGAAACTGGTTGGAGCAATCCTGGCAAAAAAAGGTTCTGGTGAAAGGTATTGGTTGGGGCTTTCCATACATGGTTTCCTTGAAACCTACCAAAACAGTGGCGCAGAGTGAGGGGGCGGATAGTCAAGCACACTTTGGACCCTTGGATCTCGAAACTGGTTGGAGCAATCCTGGCAAAAAAAGGTTCTGGTGAAAGGTATTGGTTGGGGCTTTCCATACATGGTTTCCTTGAAACCTACCAAAACAGTGGCGCAGAGGGAGGGGGCGGATAGTCGAGCACACTTTGGACCCTTGGATCTCGAAGCTGGTTGGAGCAATCCTGGCAAAAAAAGGTTCTGGTGAAAGGTATTGGTTGGGGCTTTCCATACATGGTTCCTTTGAAACCTACCAAAACAGTGGCGCAGAGGGAGGGGGCGGATAGTCGAGCACACTTTGGACCCTTGGATCTCGAAACTGGTTGGAGCAATCCTGGCAAAAAAAGGTTCTGGTGAAAGGTACTGGTTGGGGCTTTCCATACATGGTTCCTTGAAACCTACCAAAACAGTGGCGCAGAGTGAGGGGGCGGATAGTCGAGCACACTTTGGACCCTTGGATCTCGAAACTGGTTGGAGCAATCCTGGCAAAAAAAGGTTCTGGTGAAAGGTACTGGTTGGGGCTTTCCATACATGGTTTCCTTGAAACCTACCAAAACAGTGGCGCAGAGTGAGGGGGCGGATAGTCGAGCACACTTTGGACCCTTGGATCTCGAAGCTGGTTGGAGCAATCCTGGCAAAAAAAGGTTCTCGTGACAGGAACTGGTTGGGGCTTTCCATACATGGTTCCTTTGAAACCAACCAAAACAGTGGCGCAGAGTGAGGGGGCGGATAGTCGAGCACACTTTGGACCCTTGGATCTCGAAGCTGGTTGAAGCAATCCTGGCAAAAAAAGGTTCTGGTGACAGGTACTGGTTGGGGCTTTCCATACATGGTTTCCTTGCAACCAACCAAAACAGTGGCGCAGAGTGAGGGGGCGGATAGTCGAGCACACTTTGGACCCTTGGATCTCGAAGCTGGTTGAAGCAATCCTGGCAAAAAAAGGTTCTGGTGACAGGAACTGGTTGGGGCTTTCCATACATGGTTTCCCTGAAACCAACCAGAACAGTGGCGCAGAGTGAGGGGGCGGATAGTCGAGCACACTTTGGACCCTTGGATCTCGAAGCTGGTTGAAGCAATCCTGGCAAATGAAGGTTCTGGTGAAAGGTACTGGTTGAGGCTTCGCATTGATCGAAGAGTATTGCATTTTCGAAGGTTCGGACCACAGAAGACAGTTGGGATGTGGGCATTGCTCAAAGACTATTGAATTTTCGAAGGGTCGGACCACACAAGGTAGTTGGTATTTCAACTCCAAATTGTCTGATTGTCAGGTTTCTGTTAATGTCAGACAAGTGCGAATCTGGAGAAGAAGGGGGCAAGAAGCGGGAAAGAGAAGCAGTAACGGAAGGACCCGGCAAGAGGGTCAGGCTCAAGAGAGAGCCCAAGGAGGAGCCGAAGGAGGCCAAGGACCCCAAGGTCAAGGTCGAGGACGAAGAGATAGCCTCCTCCTCTGCCATATCCGCCCCTGTTCCTGCCCCTGCTCCGGCCCCTGCTGCACCCCCCCCGGTTCCACCTGCACCACCGGCCCCTATCCCAGCCTTCCCTACGGACGTCTTCGCCCAGGACATGTACGACGTTCGGGCGAGATGTGCGGAGGGAAACATGTCGGTGCTAGACCTCGGTGGTAGCCCACACGGTGTCATCAGCCTCCACTTGGGTGTCAGTCGAGCCCTTTGGAGGGACATCCCAGCCCCTCAGCGGCAGGCAGTTGTCAGGGCCGCTTCCCGTGCGGCCCTGGCCACCCTCCTACAGCAGCGGGCGCAATATCCCCGGGCCCCGTCACCCCCTCCACCCCCTCCGCCTGTGCTGTAGTGTGCCCCCACCACTCCACGGGCCCAACGGTGTTTTTCAACACCACCATGAATTGCCATGAATGGTACCATGAACTGCCCAGCTTGTGCTTGTTGTGCCTGCGGCAGGGGGCGGATAGTCGAGCACACTTTGGACCCTTAGATCTCGAAACCAGGAGCAATCCTGGCAAAGAAAGGTTCTGGTGGAAGGTACTGGCCCAAACCCTTGAGTGCTCCCCCGCCCCCCCCGCCCCCCCGCCCTCCCGCCAAGTAGGCGTCTGGCACCCGTGACCCTCTCTTTTCAGCTCGCCATGTCGTCTACCCCCCTTAGCGTGGCCTCTTCTGTCCCCTCCAGCCCTTCTCTCCGGGACGGCTGGGGAGATTTGCCGGAGCTCCTGCGGTTCGGAGACCAACCCGCGTCGCCACCGTGGGACTCTGACGCTGAGAAGTGTCTGGGCGAACTGGCCTCGCCCCAACCTCCATTGCCCACACCGCCCCCCTCTCCCCCTCCACCCAGCCGCGCACCAACCTCTCCAAGTCCTCTGCCCAGACCCTACTCAACCCCATACCAGGTCGCCCTCGAAGCCCTGGAGGAGGCCCTGATGTGCACTGCCGTGCCACCGCCATCCCCCCCACGACCCCCCAAGTACGTACCCAAAGACCCCCCCACCCCCTCCAAACCCACTGTTCACGGGCCCTACAGTGCCAAAACACTGCAGCTCATCCGGGACAACCACGGGGGTGGGGTACAGTATTTTGTTGATGGGGTGCTGAACTGCCGAGCGATGTATCGGTTTGCGGTTCAGCAGCCCAAGAAAAACCCCCTGCGGGTGTGGCAGGAGGGACTGCGAATTAGTCGTTCGCATTTCCTCAACAGGGACGAGGAGCATGCAGCAGTGGTGCTTGAAGTGCTGTGTGCTACCCCAAAACACCCTCCTATCCCCAAGCCGCCCCCTCAACCCGTTCCTCGCCGGCCACCGCCCCCTCGAGCCAGGGATCAGGTGACATTGACACAATATAGCAGGCACCGCCGTTCCTCACTACTCCCAATGGCTCCCGCCCCAAAGCGGCCGTGCCCCACCCCGCAGTTTGGCTCGTTGCTCGGGTCCGCCCCCCCACCGCAGAGGCCCCAGTTTGGGTCATTGCTCCCTGCGCAAGCCCCCCCGCAGTTTGGCTCGTTGCTCGGGCGGCGAGCCTCTCAGTCCGCCCCCCCACCGCAGAGGCCCCGGTTTGGGTCATTGCTCCCTGCGCAAGCCCCCCCGCAGCGACCCCGGACTTCGGCGAGACGTTCCAATTTCCAGCTCTTCGGCAACGCCTGAGGAAGTGGACCTTTACGGTGTTTTTCAACACCACCAGCCAGTCGGCCATGAACTGCCCAGCTTGTGCTTGTTGTGCCTGTGGCAGGGGGCGGATAGTCGAGCACACTTTGGACCCTTGGATCTCGAAGCTGGTTGAAGCAATCCTGGCAAATGAAGGTTTTGGTGAAAGGTATTGGTTGGGGCTTTCCATACATGGTTTCCTTGAAACCAACCAAAACAGTGGCGCCGAGTGAGGGGGCGGATAGTCGAGCACACTTTGGACCCTTGGATCTCGAAACTGGTTGGAGCAATCCTGGCAAAAAAAGGTTCTGGTGAAAGGTACTGGTTGGGGCTTTCCATACATGGTTTCCTTGCAACCAACCAAAACAGTGGCGCAGAGGGAGGGGGCGGATAGTCGAGCACACTTTGGACCCTTGGATCTCGAAACTGGTTGGAGCAATCCTGGCAAAAAAAGGTTCTGGTGACAGGAACTGGTTGGGGCTTTCCATACATGGTTTCCTTGAAACCAACCAAAACAGTGGCGCAGAGGGAGGGGGCGGATAGTCGAGCACACTTTGGACCCTTGGATCTCGAAACTAGTTGGAGCAATCCTGGCAAAAAAAGGTTCTGGTGAAAGGTACTGGTTGGGGCTTTCCATACATGGTTCCTTTGAAACCAACCAAAACAGTGGCGCAGAGGGAGGGGGCGGATAGTCGAGCACACTTTGGACCCTTGGATCTCGAAACTGGTTGGAGCAATCCTGGCAAAAAAAGGTTCTGGTGAAAGGTACTGGTTGGGGCTTTCCATACATGGTTCCTTTGAAACCAACCAAAACAGTGGCGCAGAGGGAGGGGGCGGATAGTCGAGCACACTTTGGACCCTTGGATCTCGAAACTGGTTGGAGCAATCCTGGCAAAAAAAGGTTCTGGTGAAAGGTATTGGTTGGGGCTTTCCATACATGGTTTCCTTGAAACCTACCAAAACAGTGGCGCAGAGGGAGGGGGCGGATAGTCGAGCACACTTTGGACCCTTGGATCTCGAAACTGGTTGGAGCAATCCTGGCAAAAAAAGGTTCTGGTGAAAGGTACTGGTTGGGGCTTTCCATACATGGTTTCCTTGAAACCAACCAAAACAGTGGCGCAGAGTGAGGGGGCGGATAGTCGAGCACACTTTGGACCCTTGGATCTCGAAACTGGTTGGAGCAATCCTGGCAAAAAAAGGTTCTGGTGAAAGGTATTGGTTGGGGCTTTCCATACATGGTTTCCTTGAAACCTACCAAAACAGTGGCGCAGAGGGAGGGGGCGGATAGTCGAGCACACTTTGGACCCTTGGATCTCGAAACTGGTTGGAGCAATCCTGGCAAAAAAAGGTTCTGGTGAAAGGTACTGGTTGGGGCTTTCCATACATGGTTTCCTTGAAACCTACCAAAACAGTGGCGCCGAGTGAGGGGGCGGATAGTCGAGCACACTTTGGACCCTTGGATCTCGAAACTGGTTGGAGCAATCCTGGCAAAAAAAGGTTCTGGTGACAGGTATTGGTTGGGGCTTTCCATACATGGTTCCTTTGAAACCAACCAAAACAGTGGCCCACTGCAATCTTCTGTTTTCCAGGCACCATGTTTCACCATGAATTTGTTGTGAACAACCATGCTATATGGGTGAAGGGGGAGATCTCCAAGCTGGAGGCATTTGCCAGCATATGCCCTATTCCAGCTGATCAATTCATGGTGTCAGCCTTTGCCATGAACTTCCCGACGGCCACCCCCTTGCAGGCCAAGGACCTAGACCAGCTACAGCGCCCCCCAAGTGGCACCTTCACAGTTGTGCGTAGGTCCCTTGGCCCTTTGCCTACCACACAGGCCACATCAGTCACCCAAGCACCAGAGTGCCAGGCCGCTGCACTTCGCCTTCGCCATGAGCATGTGGTGCCAGCCGCTGTCTTGCGCACCTTAGACCATCTCCAACCAGGGGTTGGTTGGTCAATGGTTGCTTTAAGGCAACAGGAGGACCTGCATCTTCCTGCAGTGGACTACTCCCTGGACAACAGGAAGTTGTTACCACAGCTGTGCCACCTACTTCTACAGAAGTGTGGCTCATTGGCTGCCCAAGGCCGGCAGAAACCCCCACCACCCCATGCCACCCTGACCTTAGGCCTCTACGCCGACGGTTACCAGCCCCGGGGCCGTCCAAATATTAACACAAAAATCAGTATAATTGATTTCCAGGGACACTGGTTCCCAATGTCTGGCAATGTGCCTAGGTGCACAGACATGTTGACCTGGCAAGAGCTTCCCAAGGTCAGTGATTGCCAGTGGCTACCCAAACGTGCAGAGGCCTTACAAGCCCTGCCTTCTTGTAAATTTAAGCAACGTATGAAGTATGCTGGTGCAGTGTACAACACCACCCTGCAGATAAGGCTCGGGGCAATCACTGCCGATCACCACCATTTGTGGTCTGAGTGCCGGCAAAAGGGCTGTGTGGCGTGTCCCTGGGTGAATAAGGATGGGGCGGGAGAACTCTTTTTACACAAAGGGGGATGTCTCAATGGTGTGCGTGGGTCCCATAAGTTTCAGGGGGTTTCTAACCTGGAAGAGGTATATATTGTGCAACCTGTATTGCACAACACCAAAGGAGCAGCCTCCAGGATCCTGGGTGTCATAGGTCGAACACTACCAGCGCCCTACAACCATGAGCTACTCCAGGTCATAGCACATGTGGCAAGGAGGTATGATCCTGGATCTTTGCCACCTGATAGCAGGCAGCACATGCGTCACGTACGAGGTAGATTTCAGGCAGGCATTAGCCTCACAGGTCGCGAGGCCCGCACAGTCATGGGCAGACTAGCAGGGGGTATGGTGCTCCCCCTGCCTTTCCATTCCTTGGTGGTGGCATTTTGCCACATGGTGCATCTATGCTATGGTTGTAATAACCTGGCAACTGTCACATGGCAAGCTATGGGGATGTTGTACACATATATTGTGCACATCATCCCCGAGTTTGCTGAAGAAGGTTGCACTGCAACCTTATATATGCATGGGTGGTCCCACACATGGTTTAATCCACGGACACCCATGCTGTATTCCGATGAGGCCGGCGAGCGGGATCTGAGGGTGGCCAAGAGATATGCCCCCGTCACTAGTACCAGGCAAGATGCCAGTATTAGTGAAAGTTTGAAGCATGAGCTGTATCAGAAGTTCGTGCAGAAAAAAAAGAAGATCCCCTGTGCCAAAATTTGGGCGCCCGTGCAACGAAACGTTGTTCTTGAGGCGTGCATGGTTGCTGCCAATGCCGTGTGGCATGTGGTCTTCCAACGCCTCTTAGAGCATTTGCTGGATTTCCAGGAGGGAGGTGGTTGCTCCCTATATATGCACCCAGACACCCGTTCGGTGAAATGCGCCTTTCCAGGTGCAAATCCCGAGAGTGATGTGGTATGTCTGAGTGGGACCTGTGGCTCAAAGCGTGGTGTCCGTCAATGGGTACCACTGGACAGGGAAGCTGTCTGCAAGTGGCCCAAACTGGGTTTGAAGAGCCGTGCCACATTTAAGTCCTGTGCTGCACGCCGTAAGGCGCTGAAGGACAAGGGAAAGGGTAAGGGACGTGTGGGGCCCATCCCTCAAAGCCGAGTTTCTAACCCTGCGACAGTTGATATTGTACCCCCTTCGGAGGGCGAGGACAGTGCTGCTTCATTTCAAGGTCCTACGGGTTTGAACGAGCAGCAGCGTGTTCAACCCATGAGGCGTACGAAGTTGGCGCGTGTACCCATTGTTGATAGCGACATTGAGCAGCAACTTGTGTGCCCTCGTGGCAGTGGCAGTAGCAGCAGTAACAGTAGCAACAGCAGCAGCAGCAGCAGCAGCAGCAGCAGCAGCAGCAGCAGCAGTGATAGTGGGAGCAGTAGCAGTCCCGAGGATAATGATTCGGATGATGATGCTGTGCACCTATCTGGTGCCTCCACAGTAAGTGCCTCAGATTCTTCCTCATCATCCAGTGACAACCCTGAACCCCAACCTCAACCCAAGAAGTATCGCCGTGTGGTGGTGGATGTGGATGCCATGTCAAGCGATGGCTGTCCTGTGCAGATGCTCAGCGAAGGAGATTACAGCATTCACAGTTCAAGCTGAAATGAACAGGCAAGGCACTGAGCATTCACATTTCAAGCGTAAGTGAACGGTCATGCTTGTCTTTTTGTGTGTTTCTTTGCTGAGGTGTGGGATTTGGGAACCAAGAACGGTGTAGGTCATTGTACAAAAAACTAATGGAAAAACGCTTGGAAGTTTTTTAAATCCCTTGGAAAGATGCTCGGAAGTTTTGGCAGCCAAATCGGGTCCCAAAACGCAACCGATATCGGTAGGAATGTTCCATGGGCTCCCCAGCCGACCGTGCCGGGGGAGCTCGGAAGAAATTTTGGCTGGGACTTCCGAGATCAACCCTGCAATATGAGTCCCATTTGCTGAGCATGAATGCTGAGCATCCCCAAATATCCTGAGCAATATGCTCAGCATTTTCCTACCATTTTTTACCTTCTATGCTGTTCTATGCCTTTGCGCCCCCGAGAAGGCACGAGTGAGTTAGCCTGATTTTGTTACCCTTTGTTGCGGACCACTTTTGATTTTGCTCCCCGCGCTTGGCGTTGGAGACCCCCGAGAATGCAAGGGTGGCGTAGCAGTTCCGCCCTCTTTTGGGCCCCCCTTTTTCCTTTTGCCCTTCATGTTTGCAACAACGTCCTCTAAGCAAAGCTCTGCAGAAGGCACCGAGGCATGCACGAAGAAATCGGCGACAATGAGACCAGTGGGCACGGGTGACACCCTTAGAAAATGCATGCAGTGTACTATTATTGCTTGGTTGTTTGTGACACTCTACCCTTGATCTGATGAAGGAGCTTACTCATCATTCATCTGTTCATGGGTAAAGAGTCACAGACACAGACTAAGGTGCCATGCATGCGGGGGGACCGACAATCAAAATGTATGCCCTCCTATTGCAGGCTACTGCACTCATTGGACTTTCTTGGGGTTATTTCAGGCCTCCGGCTCGGCTCTCTTCCCTGCATTGTATGTTGTACGTTATGTTTTGCTTATGCACATGGGGTGCCTGGCTGTGTTTCTGTCATGTTTCCTCCCAGGTATTTACACCTTTCGATTCGTTTCTATTTTTTTCAACCGTGTTTGCCCCCAAGACCCCACCCCCCAAGGCGCGCCCACGGACATCAACGTATACGGAGGGGATCCGGATATGGAAATTGAAAGGGGGCACTACATGCTGTTTTGGTGCACATATTGTGGGTTGAGGTTTCACCCAAGGCCGCTCTTTTGGTTCCGGGCATGTAAGTGTTGTATGTATGTACGTTCAGAAGCACAGCTGAGCAACCCCATGTGCTTGAATGCTAGTGGGGGGTGGCCCCAACCTTGTTTTGGCCACCCCCCGTAAGCTGTCCAATTCTGCGATGGACACAGCAACGCCCTGTGCAGTCGGTCTCCATCAAACACACCCTCCAATCGCACTCAGATGATCCAGGGCAGAAAGCGTTTATGAATGAGACCAGGGCGTGACCTTGTTTTGGCCACCCCCCGTAACATACCCCCTGGTGTGGGGTATGGGTGGCAATGTTTCCCATGAGACAAATTTTAGGTCCCAGTGTGAGGCCGCACCACCCGCCAGCCGGGAACACAGCACAATAATTTTCTTTGGCCAAGCTGTGGCTAATCCGTCTCGAGTGAACTTCATTTATCCAGCCGGAGAGGGGGGAAAAGAAAAAACTGATGATTGGGGACGCCCGGGGCTCCTCATCAGTGTGGAGTCGCGATGCCCAACCCCCTTGTAAAGCGGGCTTAGCGAAATACCATTCAGAATGTCTATTTCTACGCCAGGGTAACGTGCCCTTTTGCATGTGACAGTTGCAAAACCCAATAGAGCTTGTGGGTGTCCCATAAGTGTATCTGTTTTCAACCCTCAGATTGTCCATAGTGCTCTATGGCACACACAAATGTGCTAACCATTCAAGAATGGGTTGCCACCAATTTGAGTTCACGCTGTATCAAAGCGATACTGTTTGGGCAAAACCATTGCTCCAACGCATTGGCAGTGAGGTGCCTCATGCCACTCACAACAAGGTCAGTGATTTCATTAAGGCCCAAGGTGCCTACCTCAAACCGAAGCACTCTTCGGCCTCAGGGAAGTGTGCGACTGCTTTCAGGGGAGTGCTATACCGCACGGTACCACTAAACTCGGACTCTTCTCAGGCAACACAGCATCATTCTACTTTTGAAGTTGCCCCCCCCCCCCCCCCACGAACACTTGTTGAATGGTTTGTTTGCCAAAACCATTGAAGTTACCAACAACCTGGACGACTATGTAGGACGGATGTTTGCTATAAACGGCGCAATGGCAATGGTGCCCGACATTAGTGAGGCGACTGTCATCAAGTTTTTACAAAGCAAGGGGCTACGGCCCACTTGTCATCCACAACAGATACGTACGTGATCTGGAACCCCGTGATGCGGTGCACATGCTGCACAATGCCGTCAAACCTCCCTCCACAGCTCCTGATGCCCCTGATGGGCAGTGAGGACCTCCCGAACTTGCTGAAATTTGCACATTGTCTTCTAGTGCCCTTCTATGACAATTGTGCTGAGGGAGAGGTATGGGCAGGTTTTCGGTGACATATGTTCTTTTGGTATTGCACATCGCGCGCAAGCACCGCCTTGTGTCCAAGTACCAGGACGCGGTCTGACCGTCATTGCCCTGACTTTCCTCGTGCTTGCGCAAGGGGGGGGGGGGTACCATGGCCGGAACCCCGCAAAAAAGAACACAAACGTGCAACAATTCCAAAGATGCACAATATCACTCTGTGCGTTTGTGCTTTCCGTGTTTTACTGCTACTGTTGTTCTTTTCTAGAAACTCCACGGTGCAAAAATGCTGTGCTGTCAGGCGGCTCGCCCCAAGGGAGGGGTCATCCTCCTCCACGGCGTTGCTCTAGATGCCATCCCACTCCCACGTATGGACGGCATCACAGTGCTACCTGCCGGCCCCAATCCCGATCAGACCCTGGGGCAAGCCATGCGCCTGGCCGCCAGCGGTTCTCAGATCGCCCTCCAGGCCCCTGCGGACCAGCCCGCGGTGTGGCCGAAGATGCTGCGCAAGGCCCGCATCCCCTTCGCCACCGCTTTCCTGCACCGCAGCCCCGCCCAACTCGTCGCTGCAGCCGCGGGGCCCACACAGGCACTTGATTTGTTGGAGAGTTTCTACACGAAGATGACCGGCAGCCGGGACAGTCATGTCCCCCATGCGGGCCCCCTGCGGCATGCCGACCTCCGACGCGCCATGGCCCAGCTCCGGAAGAGCATCCCCCCGGGCTCTGCCCTTACCAACCGCTGCACGGCCGTCGAGCACCGCCTGACCACAGCCCTGGGGCTGGCTGACCGGCGGTCCGTGTACCTCGTGCCGCGCAGAGCCGCTCACGTGGTCGTGCCCGTTGCCCAGGCCACGCGGTTGTCCCGGGAAATGGCCCCACATCTGGAGGCCTCCCGCGGCCGCGTCCTCAGGGCCGGGTCCTCACTGACCACGGCGCCCACCACCACCACCAAGGGCCTTACACCCACAACCCCGCCGACCGGCAGCGCCTCGAAGGCAGTGGCCGCGGCGACCACAAACCCGGTGGGCTCGGGCGGTGGTACTGGGGCATGCGTGACGTACAACATCAAGCAGAACGACCTCAATGCCGCGGCGGTGCGTGCCAGTACACTGGGCGGGGACGAAAGCCTGGCAAACCTACGAGCGGCGCTGAAAGCCACCGCGCCGGCCAATGGGATGATGTTCCTGCAGGCAAACAATTTCCCGGTGTCCTCGGCCGATGAAGCCACCACGATTGCGAGTGAGATCGCAACAGACTGCATCTTGACGATGAGCAGCCAAGCCACGAATTCGCAGGCGACGGCTGAGGCCGCCGCAGCGTCCGGTCAGGCGGCGGCGGCCAACGCAGCGGCGACCCAGGCCAATGTCGACGCTATGAGGGGGAACCTGGCGCCTGCCGCGACGGCCGGGCCGCTGCCGGACGCGACCATTGCGACGGGTGGCGCCTCCGCCGCCGGGACTGTGGAGCAGGTGGTGGACTTGACCATGAACCAGTGGCAGAAGGTGTTCCAGGCAAACAACCTCCTGCGCGGCTTCTCCGTCACCGCCAACGGCATCAAGCCCGCCCCCAAACAGCCCTGGGTCTGGAATCCCGACGCCATGAGCTACGCGGTCCAGGACGGGTCGATCATCCAGGCCAAGCTGTGCAAGTCCCTGGCCAGTGCGGACTCCGTCGCATCCGGTTTCACCAGCACGTCCGTGGGCGTCAGCGCCGGGATTCCCGCGGGCGCCTCCGTCGGCCTCAGCGTCGGCTCCGACAGTGCGCAGTCGGATTCCGAGGCTACCTCCAGCCAAGAGACCACTCTGCTCACGCAGTGGCTGTACCCCAGGGCAAAGATCTGGCCGCAGCCGAGTCTGCGGCTGTCGGACCAATACCTGGCAGACCTGAGGGAAGCGCTGGACGCCACGAAGGAGCCGTCCGCTGTGACTCGAGCCGCGAATCTCAACGAAGTGCTGCTTGCGTATGGGGACTTCTACCCGGAGTCCGTGACTTTGGGGGGCAAGGCTTACCAAATGGAGGCCTCTGAAGCGTCCGGAAACTGGAGTGGTAGCAGCACCACAAAGTCCACGAATGTGGGGGTGTCTGCCGGTTACGGGCCTGTCAGTGCAGATGTGGGTACGAGCAAGGGGTCGGACAATGCCGACAACGCGAGTACGTCCGGAAGCAGCGCGAATAATAACTACCAGACCACCGGCGGGAACGGGCTCCTCAACGGCAACAGCGATCTTTGGATCCAGAGCGTGGGCCAGGCGGCCAACTGGCGGATCATTGAATACGGGATGCTGACGGAGATGACGGAGTTCTTGCCCGACGACATCACGGCAGCTATGACCGAGCTGACGGATGCCACACCGTCGGTGCAGGTCGTGACTGACCCCAAGAACACCAACTACACCATGTCGCTCGACAAGCAGTTCCTCAAGTTGTCCCTCAAGAGCAGCGGCCTCTCGTTGGGCGTCTTGTCCGGGGCCAAACCGGGGGACGCTGCGATCCTTCGGCGCGCCGCGGCCGAGGACGGGTTCAACAACGCCACCATTTGGTATGCTGAGTGGAAGTCCACAGGGCTTACGCTCCGCAGTGAAGGCACAATTGGGGCTGAAACGTTGTATTTGACGCAGAAGAACAACCAATTGGTGACCCTGCAGGCACTCAAGGTTGGCAGTGCGCAGACCGACCAGCTGTGGACCCTGGCGGACATCAATGGAACCAAGGCACTTGTGAGCAACCGGAACTATTTGGCCGCTGGCCAGGGCAAGAGCAAGATCATTATTCAGGCTGACATTAATAGGGATGATTTGGCCCCCGCCGTCTTTGACAAAAAGGATTACGGCTCCAAAGACGATTACGGGCTCTTAACGGAGGCTGCGAGTTCCCTCGCTGCCAATGCGGAGGCCTCGTTGGATGACCTCAAAGCGATCCCATGGAATTATCTGGTCCAGTCCTGGACCGAGACAGCCACGGAGTTGTACATGAAGGTCAAGGAGTCAGACGGGAGTGACAGCACGTACGACGAGAAGTACTACATTGACTTCGCCGATCTGAATGTGGCCTCTTGGGACATGATGACTGTGGAGGAGCGTCGGGCTCAGTTCAATACGCTTTTGGGAACGAAGATTCAGGACAAGGCTTCGGATTTCAAAAGCTACGTTGAAGACAGCGAAGGTAAGGTCATCAAGATCGAGGAAATCTACTACAAACTGGCTTTCCCCTCTCTCACCACGATGGCCCCGGCCCCCTCCGAGGCTCAAATGTGCAAGTTGACATCCCCCAACAACACCACCACCACGGGTTTCGAGGTGACGCAGGTGGATGTCTCGGAAGTGGCTAAGTCCATCCCCAGCAGCGAGTCCATGGAACAATGCGCCTGCTGCCGGCAAGGCTGGGCAAGTGCCGCAGTGGGCAGTTCCCCCACCAACACCAAGACAGTCGACCTTTCCGAGACAACGAGGGTGGACTGGCAGACTGGCTACGTCGTCAACGATCCCTCCTACAGCTCGATCTCGGACACCCTGATCCTGCAGGGCGTCGACAACAAGGCCCGTTCGGCCATTGTTAAGCGGACGGACAGCACCGGTGGATGGGGCCAGAACCCGACGCTGCTGCTGTGCCCCAGCTCTGCAGCAGTGGCCACTGCTCCAACTAAGTGATACGGGGGTGGATGGGACCGTCAGCACCTTGGATGGGCACTTTTGTTTGCTCCCTGTTACTTTCAACACCAGGGCGTGTCTGCGGAGCACTGACCCCCCTCTTGGGCAACGGGGAAAAGTCCCGCTCTGCTGCAATTCCTAGGTCCATGCCCCATGCAAGGCCAAGGGCTCGCAGTCCAATGCAGCTCCGGGGAGGGGCGCCCTTTCTCTAATTGGGCTCCAAGAGGCGGGCCCACTAAAAGCATTGCAGGGCGTCTGAAATTGTTCAAAAAAGTGATTTGGCAGAAAAATCAGGAAAATCTGGTTCACCCCAATGTTTTCCGGAAAATCTGTTCGGAACCAATGCCAATGGAAGGCTAAGGTCTGGCCTTTGGAGCCTGTTTTCCAGACCCCCCGCCCCAATTCACACTGGCTCGAAGGGCCCCCCTCTCTGGAGTTGCAATGGAACACAGGCCAAGGGTAGTGAGGACGGGAGAACACAAGGGGAACAGGGCATGGTCACGGTGTCCAAGAGAGCATTTCATGACATGGTTGCTCTGTCTGAGGAATACCAATATCCGGACGCTTGCTGTCCAACTGCCGACCGTGGCCCCCGTCCCGCCCGATGCATCCCACCTCTTGGCACAGAAAGCAGCAGTCCCCTCAGGTGATCAGCCAGCTCCTAGTGCCATATCAAGAGCCTCCACCCCTGAGTCGTGACACGTTCAGACAGCCAATCGTATGTGCTGGCAGCAAGTGTGCTGTTTTGATGCAGCTGTCTTTCTTTTGTTTGGCCCTCGCAAGGGAAGGCGATGCACCTGAACCTGCACCTGCACCTGGCCGCCGCCGCGGGGGCAGGGCCAGGATTCCTGGCGACATGCAACTAGCAGTGCATGGCGATGCTTCTCTCCGCTCCCTGCTCCTGTTGAATGGCCACTGAAAGCTGTTTGCAAGGGGAGTCCAGGGTTGCCAGGCCTATTAGCCCCCCTGCGCCTCCCTGGTACGCCATGTACCTCACGACCCGGCTGCTGTTGTGTGTGTTTTCAGAAACTGTATTATATTTTATGGTGCATCTGCCTCGGCGTTGTGCTTCTATAAGCTATGATGAATGGGGCTTGATTGCCCGTCAATATAAATGATCATCGGGATCATCCTGCGACGCTCTCTCTCTCTCTCTCTCTCTCTCACTCTCTCTCTCTCACTCTCTCTCTCTCTCTCTCTCTCTCTCTCTCTCTCTCTCTCTGCTGAATATGTGAGGGGCCACCGAGGCATTTGATAACAAGTTTGCCACACACATGGAAGCCAAACACTCGCAGACGGCCTTACACTGTATTGAGAACCGGGTTTCTTGGACAACTGAAGGGCCCCTCGCCAAGCCCTGTCCACTTTAAATCCCCACATCTGCAGCCAAAAGGCTGCGACCTAGATCACCTGGGACCAACTGAACCCAAAGTTTACAGGTCTTGTAGGGCGAGTTTTGGAGCAGGTGGCCGCATGTTAACCAAAAGAGACAGCGAAATTGTACAAGAATACAAAAGAGTATGGGCAATCAGGTGAAGTTCTTGGTCCGCACAGTGTGCAATACTGGACTCTACCCTTGTACCTGGCTTGCACGGCAATTGTGGCATGAACGGGGACATTGGCTCTATTGGGACAAGGCTTTCTTTTGAGAATGATGTTGGCCTTGCTGCAGTCCTATTGCGTGTGTGCTTTGACGCCCCTGTTTGTCTTGTCCCCTGCAGGGGACGTCACTCTCGACATCCTGTTGGCAAGGGGACTCTAGGTTCAAATTTCAAGCTTCCTGGAACCCCCGCCTTGGTCCCTAACAGGGCAAGGGAGGGAGGGG
Source organism: Eutreptiella sp. 'Long Island Sound 2002' (assembly GCA_964036045.1). Taxonomy (NCBI): domain Eukaryota; phylum Euglenozoa; class Euglenophyceae; order Eutreptiales; family Eutreptiaceae; genus Eutreptiella; species Eutreptiella sp. 'Long Island Sound 2002'. Next base: position 36,106,457 of record OZ038389.1, on the reverse strand, counting down.
GGGGGGTAAGGCAGAGAAAAGGGTGCAACCCCCGCCTCAGTCCCTGACAGAGAAAGGGGGAGGGTGAAGTTGATGAAGGGAACTTGTGATGACCTGCCTTTACACAATAGCGGTGCTTGTGCCAGTTACCGAACAGTGAACAAGCTGAACCACGCTTTCTTTTGTTTCAAACGGCCACACAACACACAAACAAGAGGTGTTCAGTCGTGACCATCGTATCGCAAATGCCTACGCAAGGGTTAGGTGCACCTCCATCCCGGTGATGTCCCACCTCATGCCATGACCACCTATGACCAACCTACGGTCGTAGTAGTTTCATGATCGACACTGCCACCCATTCCGTCATTTCATGGTTCACCGTTGTTTGGTTGAGGTGACAACAAACACTGATCTCAATGGCGCTGGTGTCATTAAACTGAGTGATGTTGTTGATCCGCGGCATCGCTTGAGACCTTGGGAGGGTGTCATCACGCAAGAGTTTGAAATCCCCCTCGGTCGCAGTATCAGGATCAAAAACCTCGAATCTAAAGTTGTGACCCCAATGGTACATGAAACCAACCTGCAGCGAAGGACCGCGGTCAGTGTCAGTGTCGGAGGCCAATCTAACCAACATCTTGCACTCCCCAGTGGAGAAAGTGTCGCCAGTGGTTGACGTGATTCAAGCCTTCACACCAAGAACCATGCATGTCCACCAAATCATTATGACTCCAAACCAATGTACACAAAGCTGCATAAGAGGAAAGCACGGTCATGCTATTAGGTGCAGCCGCAAGAGCCATCAAAATGGGCTGCTTGAGCTCTACTTGTTCAAAATAAGTGAAAAGGATTCAAAATAGTGACAAAGTGGGGAAGATGTGAGCTAGAATTCCACCAGCCTCTCCGTGACTGGCACCTTACGGCCGCGTGCTTGTTTGATGAACTCCCAAATTTTTATATGGAGCCAGCTAACCCCCCCACCTGCGCAAGCACCACCCTTGCGCAAGCACTACTACCCGGTTAAACCCTGGTTTTTAGAACCATGTCCTATTCTGCCTATCCAAACTTCTGCCCCTTACGCAAGCACCGTGACTTAGTGATTCCGCCGTTTTCTGTGCCTTTGATGGTGCCTGCACAACAAGTGGGGGAGGGACTGGTGTTGAAAAACTCCCAGACTTGTGCCTTGTACCCAAGCTCCACCGCGACATTCTTGGACCGTGCATTCTCTACCTACTCCCCAACATGGTCATGCAAATGGACGAGGTGCACCACCACATGGTGCTCCTTGCCCCCATTCTCATCATAGGGGACTTCAAATCTGCACGACGGCCCATGGACCACGGGGGGGGGGGGGGGGCTATGATCACTGGGGCCTACTGAGACACATGAATCAATGGGTCGACAGAATCCCCCACTGCACTAAGCCCATCATCCACCTCACCTACTCACACACATTCTGTGACATGAACACAAGGCGTATAACCTCTTGTGCTAGGCATATGGTGGCCCCAGTGCTTAGTGCTTAGTGCAGACGACCACCCGGGAGCCATATGGCTGTCACTAGGCTTGGTTGAAATGAGTGAACCAGAAGAAGAGGCATCCCAGGAACATGAAATCACAGCGACAGGCCTACTCCACTGTGATACCTCGGGATCTGATGACATCAAGCCGCATAGATGGTCTGAGGGAACTGATTTTAGCACTGATGTCAGCGACACAAACAAAAAGAGGAACAAATCTGCGTGTGGCGATTCCTAGCGAAGGTGTGCGGGTAGCCTTCTGCTCAGAAATACAAAAAGCCACATTTCTATAAATTCCCGAAATTTGCTTTCACCTTCATCATTTCCTGCATGAACTGCTGACCACGCTGATCACCGATTTATCATCTGTCGATTTCGCCGAGATCCGAACTCCACAGTCATATACCAGACGACGCGTTTCAAGTCATCTGTGAATCCCAATATCATCCGAGATCATATTCAATCAGCATGGGCAAAGGAAAAGAACGAGCAGGACTTAAAGCGAGCGGCCATGTTAAAGACCGCATTGACCGCATCGAGAATGAGGTGAAGACAAGCAACGAAATTGGCCAAGTCCGACGTAATCAGCAATTAAACGAAAGACAACGAACCCAAGGCCAATTTCAAAATGAAATGGAACGTGTCAATGAACAACAACCTCAACAACCTCAACCTTCCAAAGATGATGAACGAGATCAACAAAGCCCCAATAAAACCAAGAACTCACAAGAACAAGATGGAAATCCGACAACTCCGAACAAACATCGAACTCCCCAACGTTCTCAAAGACCATCTCCAAATGGAAAGCAAAAGACTCCAAGTAATAGTGGGCCTTCAAACTCTCAGGATATTCCTTCAAGCTCAACCCAATCCCAACCTTCTCTCTCACCGCCCTCATCCAGTTCCTCTCTTGCTCCCACCCTTAACCCACCTAAAGATTCAACACCCAAAGGTAAATACTCCACTCCCTCATCCAAAATCCCCACCGACAAAACCTCACTTTGCAAACTACTAGACTCAAACAAGGCTCCACAAATTTTCGACTTTTCACCACAAGGCAACACACAAGCCTTTTCCTCTCGCCAACACTCCCTTCCCCCGGAAATCATAGCCGAAGAGTGGAACTCTTCCGAAGGCTTCGAAGTCGGCATTTTTATGACCGACACACAACACATTTTTGGAGATTCCTACACCCCCCTTCTTTCCACCTCAACCACAAAACAAAAAGAGGCTCTCCAACACGCCAAATACATCTCTTGCGGTGATGGTTTTGACCAAGACAACCTCTCTCTTGTCCTATCCACATCCACCACACGCACTTTTCTCGCCACCCCACTTTGCACCGACATTTTTGATCAAGACGCCGAACACAATACCTACAACCATGTCCTCACCCTCTTTGAATCCGTCCACGACCTCGCCTCCAAACAAATTTTCTTGAAAGGAAAAATCTTTCTTCCGGTACTCGACGCAAGCCTCTCCCCCGCCGACACCATCATATGGGACTACCGCCCAATTTTGCAAAAGTGCATAAGATACCTAGACAACATTTCCTACATTGACACTTACAAACCTTTCATTCATGGCAACAACAACATCTTTTCTTCAACCCCCCCAAAACAAGCCACATTCAACAACACCACCGGCATAATGATCATAACCATTGACACATCCAAAACATACTCTTACCAACCACCACCACGCTCCCCAAAGGACCCCGCCACCACCCGATTAAGAGTTGACATCTGAAAAAAACAACTCAACGATGGTAGCCGGGAAAGTGCCTACGATTTCATCAACAGGTCACTTCAAGGCAAAATGCATGAAAAGGCCTCAATTGCCTCCTCAACGGCTGGTTTTCAACGAGCGTGGTTATTGGGAATCCATGGGCAGGTTGTCGCCCATATTGGCGAGGACGTCAGAGTGGTTGTTCCCCTGTATGTCCTGGTAGTCTTTATACGTGGAGGCTTGTTCTAGTTTGCGGTGCCTTGGTGTCCATCGGAGCGTCAGTCGTTTCGTGGTGGAGTTGAGGTACCCTATGTCGCGGTAGTCCCGGTCCTTGACCACTCCTTTGCGTTTTATAGGTGTGGCCTTCACCACACTCTGGTTGTCTAGTATAATGTCGTCTCTCGGCTTGGCCAGCTCTGAGGCTAAGGCGCAAGCGATCGTTTCGGCCCGATAAACCTGTTGTGGCCCGTGCACCCGGAAGGCCGCACGGTATGTTCCGTTGTAGATGCCCCCTCCCGCTCGTCCGTGTCGTTTCGACCCGTCTCTGTACCACCGGGTGGTGGTGGGTTCTCCTGTGTAGTGTATGGTGATTCCGTGTAGTTTTTGCTGGTGGGGGAGTGCCTGGCAAACCTCATGGGTTTCCTCAGGGGTTGGCTCCTTTGGGGGGTTCATCCAGCTGTAGTCTATGCGGTTGGTAGCTGGCCGTGTCTTCCCTGCATGCGTCTCCTGGTCCTCTTCTGAGCTCTCCGAGTCGTAGAGTCCCTCGGACAAGGGTCGGTGTTGTCGGGGTTGGGATATACGCTGTCCCACCGTGCCCCCTAGGGCTCGAATGGCGTCTATGTATTTATATTGGGTTGCGGTGAGTTGTTGTGTAGGGCCGGTGCGCTGCAGTTCTTGTTGGCCAATTGTGACCCACCGGGTGATGTAGGACCACCACAGCTGGCGTAGGCCTAGTCCCCCGTGACTGAGGTTAGTAGTCAACCGGTGTTTGTTCATTTGTTGTTCTACCCCGGGTGTATCCCTGATGAACTGCAGCAGTATGTCGTCCCATGATATTGTCATCACAGGACAGATCATGCCCACGCCTGCCAAGGCATGGATCATGCAAGTGCGTAGACAAAAACAAACACCAGACGTACACTGGGTGAGCTGGCTCCCCATGAAGCATTACAGACGAAACGCGTGGACACCCTGGCTGTGGGGGCAAGTGCGATGGTGGGGAATGGGCGCCCCCTGGGAACGGACACCCCGCCTCTGCTCCCAATGTGGCCGCCAACACGGAGCATCGGTACAGTCAAAACTGGCTTACTGTCCTGCCTGGAGCGACTTCTGGGACCTGTGGCGCAAGAGCTGGACTGATTGGGCCCCATACACGCACCGATGGCTACAAGCGGCCGACAACCAAGAACTGTGGCTATGTGTCAGGCTGCTCATACCACTGTCCCTCGTCGACGCCATACCCACTGCGGAACGACACAAACTGCGAACGGAGGTGGGCCTGTTCCAATTTCGCATGATACAGTCCGTCCAAACACTAAGACGAAACTACGCCGACCCAACACCACAACAACCACCGTCGCCCCTGTGGCTCACCAAGTACATGGCACAGGCACTTCCGCCACGAGAAACACCCCAAAACCTACGGAACCAAGTCGGGGCGCCCACGTGGTGCGGCGCGAAACGCAAACGTAAGGCCGATGACGCAACGGCTGACCCAATCGACCCCGGCCAATGGTTACAAGATGCACGCAACGCGGGCGATAGTGAAGCAGTGGCATGGTTCGTCGCGCGAGCCACTAACACAGGGGCAGACGACCACATAAAGAAACGTCAGCGCCTCAACGTTGACACACAACGGTGGGAACAGTACAAGACAACCACAGACAGGCTGGCAAACGAACACGCACAGCAAGCACGGGACATATACCACAAAGCACACAGGCGATGGCACGGCAACACCTGCGCACGCTACACATGGGCTACACCAACGCACTGACGGCAAAAACCGACTACCACAGGCTTGTCGTAAAACTAGTGGACCAACAGAGACAAACACAACGACTGCACGACACACATGCACACCTGTACCAAATACGTAGGCAATGGTACGAACAAGCGAAGGAAGACACAAGGTTGTGGTACACTGACGCAAAACTGCTACTGATGGTCAATGACCGCTACTGGAGGCTGAGTGCAGGCACTGCCAAGCTACTTGACCTGCACCATCAACAAGCGACCTACATGTGGCAGCAGCAGACACACCTGACTGCCATGGCACAGTACTACCAAGACGCCTGCAAACACAAGACATCACAATACTGGCAAACAACCCGACCAGCCCGACAAACGATATACCTGATACGGAAGCGGCCGCGAGAGCACTGGGACCCCACCTTGTGGGAAGTCCCGTTACAACCGCTACCGAAACGCCACAAAACGCACTAGGACCCGAATGAGTGGGAAATACCACTGACATGACTACACCAACCTCAACGGGAAACCATGGGGGCACAGTCACGAGCTGCAGCCCGTATGCATACCCTGGCTTCGCCGAAATCTGTATCTTACTTCGAACTTGGTCCACTGTGACCCCTGGCACTTGTGAACTGGCCTTTTTGATCAAAAAAAAAAAGGCTGATTTTCAACGAGAGGCTTTCCACAAACGCCCTTCCCCCATCTCCAAACACCCCCATGGTGACCAAGACCACGAGTACTTCCGTTTCGACATAGATTGTCACACGGAAGAGGTCGAAGAACTAGCAACCACACTCCAACAACAACACCCTCTCACATCTCAATCACCAACAATAATTGCATTCCCCTTTGATCTTGCCACCCACCCCGACACCTTTGTTGCCACGCTTCGTAGAGGACACCCTGCCGCTCCACCACTTGAACTCCTAAACCAACTAACGAGCATCCCAAGAATTGATGAATTTTTGAAATTCGCAATAGTTCGAACCAAATATTCCATTCTCTTCCATGTAGACTCCGAATGCATCCCTTCTCCCACCAACTCAGAAATAGGCCGACTCCATTGGTTGAACCAACTGCTTTGGGATGCGGGTCTTGTCTTGCTATACCCCAATGGGAAATACACTCCCAACCCCCGCATTCAGCAAGCCAACTCTCAACCCAAAAAGCACGTCCTCACCTCTTCCAAGGCCGTGGTCGCCGAAGCACCAGCCGCAACCACCCACATTTCCCTCGCCAAAGCAGCGGCTATCTTCGGCGAAATTGAAAAAAATCATTCCACTCCATTTCTCGTCCATGTCAATTGGAACATCACTCCATTACGAGATCACCTATACCAACGACGACTCTCCAATCATTGCGCATGGTCAAGAAATCACAGGGATCAATTTTTCTCAAGGTCAAAACATCAATCTCCAGAAACAACAATCTCTAATTCACAGCAAGTGCCTCACCACCGACCAAGAGCACATCCATGAATGGTCTGTCATCGAACAGCTCGGAGCTGACTTGGGTGCCAAGAGTCATAAAAATCAACTTCTCACCAATAAACCTCCCAATGCTAAATACACGAAGCGAAAGTGAGACTCCACGTCTCCTTCCCTCCACGCATCTCTCTCTCCACCTTCTCAAAGATTACCATGTCAATCTCAGAACCCATTCGCGAATCTCTACTTCAACCAGGTTCTCCCCTCCCATACTCCCCCACAACCATGCTTTCTCTCATCACATAATTGCGATTTCGGCTTCGAGCTCTCCACTTCCACCAACTCTAATCGAATCTCTTATCGACATAAATGCATTTATTGTGTGTCGATCAAAGCGTCCCCTTCACTGCTCTCATTCTAGTTTCTGCAAATCTCGGTATGTTTCACAACATCCGTCATTCAAATTTTGCACTCGCTTCCGTTAGGGACTCGCAATCCACACTTTGTTGCGGCCCCTTGAGTTGGGGTTAGGGACTCGCAATCCACGCATTGTTGCGTGGCCCCTTGAGTTGGGGTTTAGGGACTCTCAATCCACGCTTTGTTGCGTGGCCCCTTGAGTTGGGGTTAGGGACTCTCAATCCATGCTTTGTTGCTTGGCCCCTTAAGTTGAGGTTCGGGATTTCGCAATCCACGCTTTGTTGCGTGGCCCCTTGAGTTGGGGTTAGGGACTTGCAACCACGCTTTGTTGCTTGGCCCCTTGAGTTCAGGTTTGGGATTTCGCAATCCACGCTTTGTTGCGCGGCACCTTGAGTTCGGGTTAGGGACTCGCAATCAACACTTTGTTGCGGCCCCTTGAGTTGGGGTTAGCACCTCGCAATCCACGCTTTGTTGCGTGGCCCCTTGAGTTGGGGTTAGCACCTCGCAATCCACGCTTTGTTGCGTGGCCCCTTGAGTTGGGGTTAGGGACTCGCAATCCACGCTTTGTTGTGTGGCCCCTTGAGTTCGGGTTAGGGACTTGCATTCCACGCATTGTTGTGTGGCCCCTTGAGTTGGGGTTAGGGACTCGCAAATCCACGCATTGTTGTGTGGCCCCTTGAGTTCGGGTTAGGGACTCTCAATCCACACTTTGTTGCGTGGCCCCTTGAGTTGGGGTTAGGGACTCGCAAATCCACGCATTGTTGTGTGGCCCCTTGAGTTAGGGTTACGGACTCTCAATCCACGCTTTGTTGCGTGGCCCCTTGAGTTGGGGTTAGCACCTCGCAATCCACACTTTGTTGCGTGGCCCCTTAAGTTGGGGTTAGGGACTCGCACTCCACGCTTTGTTGCGTGGCCCCTTGAGTTCGGGTTAGGGACTTGCAATCCACGCATTGTTGCGTGGCCCTTTGAGTTGGGGTTAGCACCTTGCAATCCACACTTTGTTGCGTGGCCCCTTGAGTTGGGGTTAGGGACTCGCAAATCCACGCATTGTTGTGTGGCCCCTTGAGTTCGGGTTAGGGACTTGCAATCCACGCATTGTTGTGTGGCCCCTTGAGTTGGGGTTAGGGACTCGCAATCCACGCTTTGTTGCGTGGCCCCTTGAGTTGGGGTTAGGGACTCGCAATCCACGCTTTGTTGTGTGGCCCCTTGAGTTCTGGTTAGGGACTTGCAATCCACCCATTGTTGCGTGGCCCCTTGAGTTGGGGTTAGGGACTCTCAATCCACGCTTTGTTGCGGCGCCTTGAGTTGGGGTTAGGGACTCGCAATCCACGCGTTGTTGTGTGGCCCCTTGAGTTGGGGTTAGCACCTCGCAATCCACGCTTTGTTGCGTAGCCCCTTGAGTTGGGGTTAGGGACTCGCAATCCACGCTTTGTTGCGTGGCCCCTTGAGTTGGGGTTAGGGACTCTCAATCGACGCTTTGTTGCGTGGCCCCTTGAGTTGGGGTTAGGGACTCTCAATCCACGCTTTGTTGTGTGGCCCCTTGAGTTGGGGTTAGGGACTCGCAATCCACACTTTGTTGCGGCCCCTTGAGTTGGGGTTAGGGACTCGCAATCCACGCATTGTTGCGTGGCCCCTTGAGTTGGGGTTTAGGGACTCTCAATCCACGCTTTATTGTGTGGCCCCTTGAGTTGGGGTTAGGGACTCTCAATCCATGCTTTGTTGCTTGGCCTCTTAAGTTGAGGTTCGGGATTTCGCAATCCACGCTTTGTTGCGTGGCCCCTTGAGTTGGGGTTAGCACCTCGCAATCCACACTTTGTTGCGTGGCCCCTTGAGTTGGGGTTAGGGACTCGCAATCCACGCTTTGTTGCGTGGCGCCTTGAGTTGGGGTTAGGGACTTGCAATCCACGCATTGTTTGCGTGGCCCTTTGAGTTGGGGTTATCACCTTACAATCCACACTTTGTTGCGTGGCCCCTTGAGTTGGGGTTAGGGACTCGCAAATCCACGCATTGTTGTGTGGCCCTTTGAGTTCGGGTTAGGGACTTGCAATCCACACATTGTTGTGTGGCCCCTGGAGTTGGGGTTAGGGACTTGCAATCCATGCTTTGTTGCGTGGCCCCTTGAGTTGGGGTTAGGGACTCGCAATCCACGCATTGTTGCGTGGCCCCTTGAGTTGGGGTTAGCACCTCGCAATCCACACTTTGTTGCGTGGCCCCTTGAGTTGGGGTTAGGGACTCGCAATCCACGCTTTGTTGCGTGGCCCCTTGAGTTGGGGTTAGCACCTCGCAATCCACACTTTGTTGCGTGGTCCCTTGAGTTGGGGTTAGGGACTCGCAATCCACGCTTTGTTGCGTGGCCCCTTGAGTTGGGGTTAGGGACTTGCAATCCACGCATTGTTGTGTGGCCCCTGGAGTTGGGGTTAGGGACTTGCAATCCATGCTTTGTTGCGTGGCCCCTTGAGTTGGGGTTAGGGACTCGCAATCCACGCTTTGTTGCGTGGCCCCTTGAGTTGGGGTTAGGGACTTGCAATCCACGCTTTGTTGCGTGGCCCCTTGAGTTGGGGTTAGGAACTCTCAATCGACGCTTTGTTGCGTGGCCCCTTGAGTTGGGGTTAGGGACTCTCAATCCACGCTTTGTTGCGTGGCCCCTTGAGCTGGGGTTAGGGACTCGCAATCCACACTTTGTTGCGGCCCCTTGAGTTGGGGTTAGGGACTCGCAATCCACGCATTGATGCGTGGCCCCTTGAGTTGGGGTTTAGGGACTCTCAATCCACGCTTTATTGTGTGGCCCCTTGAGTTGGGGTTAGGGACTCTCAATCCATGCTTTGTTGCTTGGCCCCTTAAGTTGAGGTTCGGGATTTCGCAATCCACGCTTTGTTGCGTGGCCCCTTGAGTTGGGGTTAGGGACTTGCAACCACGCTTTGTTGCTTGGCCCCTTGAGTTCAGGTTTGGGATTTCGCAATCCACGCTTTGTTGCGTGGCACCTTGAGTTGGGGTTAGGGACTCTCAATCCACGCTTTGTTGTGTGGCCCCTTGAGTTGGGGTTAGGGACTCTCAATCCATGCTTTGTTGCGTGGCCCCTTGAGTTAGGGTTAGCACCTCGCAATCCACGCTTTGTTGCGTGGCCCCTTGAGTTGGGGTTAGGGACTCGCAATCCACGCATTGTTGCGTGGCCCCTTGAGTTGGGGTTAGGGACTCGCAATCCACGCTTTGTTGCGTGGCCTTTTGAGTTGGGGTTAGGGGCTCTCAATCGACGCTTTGTTGCGTGGCCCCTTGAGTTGGGGTTAGGGACTCTCAATCCACGCTTTGTTGCGTGGCCCCTTGAGTTGGGGTTAGGGACTCGCAATCCACGCTTTGTTGCGTGGCCCCTTGAGTTGGGGTTAGGGACTCTCAATCCACGCTTTGTTGCGTGGCCCCTTGAGTTGGGGTTAGGGACTCGCAATCCACGCTTTGTTGCGTGGCCCCTTGAGTTGGGGTTAGGGACTCGCAATCGACGCTTTGTTGTGTGGCCCCTTGAGTTCGGGTTAGGGACTCGCAATCCACGCATTGTTGTGTGGCCCCTTGAGTTGGGGTTAGGGACTCGCAATCCACGCTTTGTTGCGTGGCCCCTTGAGTTGGGGTTAGGGACTCTCAATCGACGATTTGTTGCATGGCCCCTTGAGTTGGGGTTAGGGACTCGCAATCCACGCTTTGTTGCGTGGCCCCTTGAGTTGGGGTTAGGGACTCGCAATCCACGCTTTGTTGCGTGGCCCCTTGAGTTGGGGTTAGGGACTCTCAATCGACGATTTGTTGCGTGGCCCCTTGAGTTGGGGTTAGGGACTCGCAATCCACGCATTGTTGCGTGGCCCCTTGAGTTGGGGTTTAGGGACTCTCAATCCACGCTTTACTGTGTGGCCCCTTGAGTTGGGGTTACGGACTCTCAATCCATGCTTTGTTGCTTGGCCCCTTAAGTTGAGGTTCGGGATCTCGCAATCCACGCTTTGTTGCGTGGCCCCTTGAGTTGGGGTTAGGGACTTGCAACCACGCTTTGTTGCTTGGCCCCTTGAGTTCAGGTTTGGGATTTCGCAATCCACGCTTTGTTGCGCGGCACCTTGAGTTGGGGTTAGGGACTCGCAATCCACGCTTTGTTGTGTGGCCCCTTGAGTTCGGGTTAGGGACTCGCAATCCACGCATTGTTGCGTGGCCCCTTGAGTTGGGGTTAGCACCTCGCAATCCACACTTTGTTGCGTGGCCCCTTGAGTTGGGGTTAGGGACTCGCAATCGACGCTTTGTTGCGTGGCCCCTTGAGTTGGGGTTAGGAACTTGCAATCCACGCATTGTTGCGTGGCCCTTTGAGTTGGGGTTAGCACCTTGCAATCCACACTTTTTTGCGTGGCCCCTTGAGTTGGGGTTAGGGACTCGCAAATCCACGCATTGTTGTGTGGCCCCTTGAGTTCGGGTCAGGGACTTGCAATCCACGCATTGTTGTGTGGCCCCTTGAGTTGGGGTTAGGGACTTGCAATCCATGCTTTGTTGCGTGGCCCCTTGAGTTGGGGTTAGGGACTTGCAATCCACGCTTTGTTGCGTGGCCCCTTGAGTTGGGGTTCGGGACTCGCAATCCACGCTTTGTTGCGTGGCCCCTTGAGTTGGGGTTAGGGACTCTCAATCGACGCTTTGTTGCGTGGCCCCTTGAGTTGGGGTTAGGGACTCTCAATCCACGCTTTGTTGCGTGGCCCCTTGAGTTGGGGTTAGGGACTTGCAATCCACACTTTGTTGCGGCCCCTTGAGTTGGGGTTAGGGACTCGCAATCCACGCATTGTTGCGTGGCCCCTTGAGTTGGGGTTTAGGGACTCGCAATCCACGCTTTGTTGCGTGGCCCCTTGAGTTGGGGTTAGGGACTCTCAATCCATGCTTTGTTGCTTGGCCCCTTAAGTTGAGGTTCGGGATTTCGCAATCCACGCTTTGTTGCGTGGCCCCTTGAGTTGGGGTTAGGGACTTGCAACCACGCTTTGTCGCTTGGCCCCTTGAGTTCAGGTTTGGGATTTCGCAATCCACGCTTTGTTGCGCGGCACCTTGAGTTCGGGTTAGCATCTCGCAATCCACGCTTTGTTGCGTGGCCCCTTGAGTTGGGGTTAGGGACTCGCAATCCACGCTTTGTTGCGTGGCCCCTTGAGTTGGGGTTAGGGACTTGCAATCGGCGCATTGTTGCGTGGCCCTTTGAGTTGGGGTTAGCACCTTGCAATCCACACTTTTTTGCGTGGCCCCTTGAGTTGGGGTTAGGGACTCGCAAATCCACGCATTGTTGTGTGGCCCCTTGAGTTCGGGTTAGGGACTTGCAATCCACGCATTGTTGTGTGGCCCCTTGAGTTGGGGTTAGGGACTTGCAATCCATGCTTTGTTGCATGGCCCCTTGAGTTGGGGTTAGGGACTTGCAATCCACACTTTGTTGCGTGGCCCCTTGAGTTGGGGTTAGGGACTCGCAATCCACACTTTGCTGCGTGGCCCCTTGAGTTGGGGTTAGGGACTCGCAATCGACGCTTTGTTGCGTGGCCCCTTGAGTTGGGGTTAGGGACTTGCAATCCATGCTTTGTTGCGTGGCCCCTTGAGTTGGGGTTAGGGACTCGCAATCCACGCATTGTTGTGTGGCCCCCTTGAGTTAGGGTTAGCACCTCGCAATCCGCACTTTGTTGCGTGGCCCATTGAGTTGGGGTTAGGGACTCGCAATCCACGCATTGTTGCGTGGCCCCTTGAGTTCGGGTTGGGGACTTGCAATCCACGCATTGTTGCGTGGCCCTTTGAGTTGGGGTTAGCACCTTGCAATCCACACTGTGTTGCGTGGCCCCTTGACTTGGGGTTAGGGACATTCCCGCCCTCCTTTGCGCCCCCGAGAAGGCACGAGTGAGTTAGCCCGATTTTGTTACCCCTTGTTGCGGACCACTTTTGATTTTGCTCCCCGCGCTTGGCGTTGGAGACCCCCGAGAATGCAAGGGTGGCGTAGCAGTTCCGCCCTCTTTTGGGCCCCCCTTTTTCCTTTTGCCCTTCATGTTTGCAACAACGTCCTCTAAGCAAAGCTCTGCAGAAGGCACCGAGGCATGCACGAAGAAATCGGCGACAATGAGACCAGTGGGCACGGGTGACACCCTTAGAAAATGCATGCAGTGTACTATTATTGCTTGGTTGTTTGTGACACTCTACCCTTGATCTGATGAAGGAGCTTACTCATCATTCATCTGTTCATGGGTAAAGAGTCACAGACACAGACTAAGGTGCCATGCATGCGGGGGGACCGACAATCAAAATGTATGCCCTCCTATTGCAGGCTACTGCACTCATTGGACTTTCTTGGGGTTATTTCAGGCCTCCGGCTCGGCTCTCTTCCCTGCATTGTATGTTGTACGTTATGTTTTGCTTATGCACATGGGGTGCCTGGCTGTGTTTCTGTCATGTTTCCTCCCAGGTATTTACACCTTTCGATTCGTTTCTATTTTTTTCAACCGTGTTTGCCCCTAAGACCCCACCCCCCAAGGCGCGCCCACGGACATCAACGTATACGGAGGGGATCCGGATATGGAAATTGAAAGGGGGCACTACATGCTGTTTTGGTGCACATATTGTGGGTTGAGGTTTCACCCAAGGCCGCTCTTTTGGTTCCGGGCATGTAAGTGTTGTATGTATGTACGTTCAGAAGCACAGCTGAGCAACCCCATGTGCTTGAATGCTAGTGGGGGGTGGCCCCAACCTTGTTTTGGCCACCCCCCGTAAGCTGTCCAATTCTGCGATGGACACAGCAACGCCCTGTGCAGTCGGTCTCCATCAAACACACCCTCCAATCGCACTCAGATGATCCAGGGCAGAAAGCGTTTATGAATGAGACCAGGGCGTGACCTTGTTTTGGCCACCCCCCGTAACATACCCCCTGGTGTGGGGTATGGGTGGCAATGTTTCCCATGAGACAAATTTTAGGTCCCAGTGTGAGGCCGCACCACCCGCCAGCCGGGAACACAGCACAATAATTTTCTTTGGCCAAGCTGTGGCTAATCCGTCTCGAGTGAACTTCATTTATCCAGCCGGAGAGGGGGGAAAAGAAAAAACTGATGATTGGGGACGCCCGGGGCTCCTCATCAGTGTGGAGTCGCGATGCCCAACCCCCTTGTAAAGCGGGCTTAGCGAAATACCATTCAGAATGTCTATTTCTACGCCAGGGTAACGTGCCCTTTTGCATGTGACAGTTGCAAAACCCAATAGAGCTTGTGGGTGTCCCATAAGTGTATCTGTTTTCAACCCTCAGATTGTCCATAGTGCTCTATGGCACACACAAATGTGCTAACCATTCAAGAATGGGTTGCCACCAATTTGAGTTCACGCTGTATCAAAGCGATACTGTTTGGGCAAAACCATTGCTCCAACGCATTGGCAGTGAGGTGCCTCATGCCACTCACAACAAGGTCAGTGATTTCATTAAGGCCCAAGGTGCCTACCTCAAACCGAAGCACTCTTCGGCCTCAGGGAAGTGTGCGACTGCTTTCAGGGGAGTGCTATACCGCACGGTACCACTAAACTCGGACTCTTCTGAGGCAACACAGCATCATTCTACTTTTGAAGTTGCCCCCCCCCCCCCCCCCACGAACACTTGTTGAATGGTTTGTTTGCCAAAACCATTGAAGTTACCAACAACCTGGACGACTATGTAGGACGGATGTTTGCTATAAACGGCGCAATGGCAATGGTGCCCGACATTAGTGAGGCGACTGTCATCAAGTTTTTACAAAGCAAGGGGCTACGGCCCACTTGTCATCCACAACAGATACGTACGTGATCTGGAACCCCGTGATGCGGTGCACATGCTGCACAATGCCGTCAAACCTCCCTCCACAGCTCCTGATGCCCCTGATGGGCAGTGAGGACCTCCCGAACTTGCTGAAATTTGCACATTGTCTTCTAGTGCCCTTCTATGACAATTGTGCTGAGGGAGAGGTATGGGCAGGTTTTCGGTGACATATGTTCTTTTGGTATTGCACATCGCGCGCAAGCACCGCCTTGTGTCCAAGTACCAGGACGCGGTCTGACCGTCATTGCCCTGACTTTCCTCGTGCTTGCGCAAAGGAGGGGAGGGTCTGCTTTTGTCTACCTCATGATATAGTATTGTATGTATGTGCTGCAATTTAATCACTGGCTGATGTTGCCCTCTTTCCCACGCAAGAAGTCACCTGCACATTCTCCTCACAGACTTTTTGCGAAAGGCGCCTAGGGCCGTCTCGGTTCTTGACAAGCTTTTCCTCTCCTTCTTGTGATCTGCATGTGCTGCCTGTTGTGCTGATTTCGTCTCAACCAACACACACGTGACAGCTCACACGTCACCATACGGGGATCCCTCGCCGTTGGCAGTAACGAGTACTGTCCGTTCGGCAGATACAACTTCACCCTGATCATCTGCAGCACTGTGTACTTCCCTCCCTGTTTGTATTAATCCCTTGAGTACTTTGAAGTAGCTCTAACGATGGCTTCTACATCAGCGGCGAGCGGCGGCAACGGAGGACGCGAAAAAGGTGGAAAAGGAGGCAAAGGTCGCGGACGAATCATCATTTGCGGGAACTGTCACAAGAGTGGTCATTATTCGTACGACTGTCCTGAACGTGGAGATGCAGAACCAGCCAAGCCTCCGAGTCCTTGTACGTGGTGCGGCGGCGACCACTGGTCATATTCTTGCGACACTGCTGCGAAACGCCGCTCTCAGGGCGTGTGTCTGAAATGTGGCGACCCCAATCATTGGCTCCGTGCTTGCCCCCACCACACTGCTGAGACACAGGCCGCAACGTTGAATGTATGGTGCCTCAGATGTGGCAACACAGACCACTCCACAAGCCGCTGTCCTACTACCTCTGCTCCGGTACACAATCCGAGCGAGTCTGATGATATCCGCGTCTGTACTTGGTGTGGAGTACTGGGACATGACATAAGTGACTGCTTCCGCCGAGTTCCTAGCCAGGTCAAGGAATATGATGCAAAATTTGCCACTCTCGATGACCGCATCACTGAGGAACTTGCTCCCATCAAAAAGGCTCTGGCTCAGTATGATACTCTCAGCTCTGATGTGAAGCAACTGACTACCAGGGTAGACCACCTGTACACATGGAAAGCCAGCACCGATACCACGCTGAAATCTGTTCAAGCAAAAGAGACTGAGTTTGATAAACTCCTGGATGGTCTGCCCACGTGGAAACGACAAGTTGACGCCAGTCTCCATAATGGACAGGCACGCTTTGATGACTTCCTATCCAAACACTGGCAGCCAGTAAAGAAGAAATTTGACCAGATGCTTGAGGAGTGGCAGGCCTGTGGTAGAGAAAAACGCACGCGCGTCGTTGCTGAGATTTCTGACGATGATGACGAGAGAGACCTCTATGACCCTGCCAACGATGACAAGGCAGTACCAATGGCAGAGCGTGATGGTGCTCCAGCTCCCAGCAGGTCCCCAAAACGGCCCAAAGGACAACAGCCATGGCTAAAGATCAAACCTCTCACATCAGATGATCCGCAATGGACAGAACAACTGCTGGATGTACTACTGCAGGAGTGGCAGGAGCGGTATACCACTCGACTACGTGCCTGGCTACAAGTCCATTCCACAGACGAAATGGTCGCTACTGTTGAGTCCATAAGTGGTTGTGAGAACACACGCGCGCGCAATAGCTGCATTCGATCCGTCCTGAAAAGCGCACAAGTGCATCCACACATTTTTTCCGACCAAGACAGGGGAGGCCAGAGCCGCTGATCTGCCCTGACGAAGGTGCCTTCGATGATGTCATCACCGATGTTCAATCACATCTACAGCATCTAATGGCTGACGTCTCCCTCGCACAACACATACTGCGTGCCACCACATCATGCACTCCTGTCACAAAGCAATATTATCACCCCATGAGGATACCACACATGTCCGACACACACAGCATAACACAATACGGCCTGACTAACACACAAGCGCGCACATACCTCATGTATCACGCCATCGACAATAAAACAGATCACGCCATACGTGACATACAAACTGCCATTGACACTCTCAAGCAGGGTGCATCTGCACAGACTGCTCTGTGGCACCGGTGCAGACAATTGGACGTCTCTGCTACCCCCCCCCCCCCCCGTCCGCCAGCACATGCTGTACGATTCATTTCTGCTACGCTACAAGCCCATCAACTGTGGTTCCACGTTTCATGTCTCTTGCAAATTAGTAACCAGCCACTAGACCATCAGCACCAATTTTACAAGTACATTCCCCAGCATGAAGAGATAACAGCTTACGCCATCTGGTCTGATGTAAGTGACTGTGTGCCTACCCTGCAGCAAACCATGTTACTCTGGATCTGGTGTAGACCACAGGAGGCACACACAATGCTCCATAGCCTGCCCTACATGATGTTGATTGCTCAAGCTGACTTTCAGGTGACAGCATGGTCCTTGTATGCTACTCCTGAGGAATGCACGTCCTTAGACCACATCCAACACAGTCGCATACGTGCCTTTTTCCAAAGCCGAAAAAAACATTATGTTCTGCCTGATGCCATTATACCCGACCGTGAGTCTGTCTGCCGACTATGCACACATTGCATACGTCACGCACACACACACAAGCAGCTGGGTAATTGGGCTGCTGCAATGCAGTTCCGCATGAAGTACCTCCCCTATGAGTCTCATTTTTCCCTGAAAATGATCCGAGCTGCTTCTCGTGTTCACTCGTGGGATATATCTGTACCACCTCCTGATGAATTCATTTATGCTATTTTGCACTTGCATATGATATGCATATATGTTGGGCGTACCCACCTTGCTCTGATTCAACGCCTTCGGAAACACATTACCACTGCCTTGGCACACGCCGAGGACTGTCGGTTACACCAGCTCCTACGGACCACCAACTTGGAGGACTGGTACATTGTACCTTTACAGGCAGTCTGGGGTAAATTGCCAGCAGCCATTGCTGAGCGGGCCTGGTGGGACAAGTACAGACGATGGGCCATCAACGACCTACCGCCTGCAATCCCACATGAAAACGGGAAACCCTGTAAAAAGGTACCACACCGCGCTGTACAAGTATTCCGTAGCCTGTCTGTTGCAAAGGCTGACAAAGATTTTGTCCGGACTGCTGCTCTGCAGAAGGAAGCTGCTAACATTGCACGAGAACTGCAGATTCCTCTTTTCATGCCTGCATATGTGAGAGTCCCATACCTCAATGGAGAGCAAAAACCTGCCTTTGCACGCATCATCACCCGCATGCTACGCAGAGTCCAATGCACTTCCTGGGAACGTCAGGCCCTGAAGTCACGGATCTTCCTGGTGCGCACAGTCCCACACACGACCCGTTCTATTTTTGAACGTCACAGCAACAAGTGTGAGCGAATCGATGTTCCACCCCCCTGTCACTGTGACGAAATACATCGTGGTATCTGGGAATTAGGGGGCACTGTCACACTGCATCAGGGTCACTTTGCACTTTTGCCTGTCACCGTGAACTACAAAGAACAGGTGCTACGTTCCAAAGATCCACTCCCTATCCGTGGGGCAGATACCAAGGCTATTTCTGAATGCGTTGCTCTTGCACGCATGCTGAATGTCCCGTTTCCTGAGAACTGGGAGGTGTCACTGCCCCAGCATCTTTTTCCTGAAACTGGGAATATGCTGAACTGGGCACAACATATTGCAGAGCAAGTTTCCACTGTAGCCATTGTTCGTGTCGTTGACAAATTCCCTGGAGCACTGTGGGGCTTTTGCCGCAATTGGATGTGGCAGCAACTACAACAGTTTCTTTGCAAGGAAAAATACCAGTCACACAACACTTCGCCAAAACAAATCATACAGGGCCTTACTGAACTGCTCACCAGACGCACCTGGTCGGTATCTCGAGACGCTCGTATGGCACTGCTGTATTTAATTGGCAAGGGAAAGTCACTATGCCTGCCTGCCATCACTTGGCGTCCAATTTGTGCTGTTTCCAGGCCCGTCATACCCAGACACCGGCTGCGCCTTGCTGCGCGTGCATTTTCATGTTTCTTGCGAGTTTTGACCAGCGAAATTACTGGCTGTTTTCACCACCATCACGTACACAGCGTCGCTGCCTGGTACGAATGGCTGGATACCTGGTCGTGTGATTACATCGGTGAAGCCGATTGTAAAGACCAGTTTAATAACGTAGACCCCAAACTGGTTGTACAGTACCTCCGGGACAGCACAGAATGGCTTAAAACACAACGCAAGTGGCGAGCCACACAAATGTGCTGGTCTATCCATAAGACCGACAAGACAAAGGATCGTGCTGGCAAAGCCACTGATTTTAACTTTTCTGTCATTACACATGAGGACTTAATTCAACTGATTGAATTCTCCTTGTGTCGCGACAATTTCTGTTGGGCTGCTGGACAGGTTTGGCAGCGACTTTTCGCCATACCAATGGGCGGATCTTTTAGCGCACAATCCGCCGATCTATATTGTATATGGGCATTCCACTTGCACAAGGCACGATCCAGACAATGGGGCGTTCTCAGTACGTCTTCTGGAGGGTATCCTATATGGCGCACTGCCACGGGTCGCCTTATGGCCTTAGCCCAGTTCCGAGACAATATTATTGTAGCTTCTAGAGGCCCACGCGCTGCGGACGCCATGCGCGAAGTGTGCGGTACATTGTCTACGGTGTGGAAGCTACCCGTACTTTGCCCCTGCATGGATAAACCTACAGACCAGTGCAAGTCGATGTGCATGACCGGCGAACTTCGTGCCTTAGGCATATGTATGCACCGCGCAAACGGCCAAGGCTCTTGTGTTGCACATCCATCTGCATTCACTGCCAATTGGTCCCTGAAGCTAGGGCCCCCACTACAGACTTCCTGGGCCGTACAAGACAGCGCGCTGGCTAACTTATACACCAGCGTCCTCGTAAATTGTCTTCCTTTTGTTCGCTCCTGGGGGGGTCTACTTCTCAGTTGCGCTGCATGGATCAATATGGGACTCCTGTGCGGACATTCTACGGCAGTCACACTGCGTGCTGCCCATCGCGCCTTGACACGGGTTGTAGCCCGCACCCCCTATGCCATAGGTCCCAGCCGCAGGTGTATCGCTTTTCTGATGCCCTCTTTGCCTTCATGACTGGTGCGCTGATTGGAACACCGACTGGGTTGTGCTACAGAGCATCGCCAACCTCCCACCTTCCGGTGGGAGGGGAGGGGAGGGTCTGCTTTTGTCTACCTCATGATATAGTATTGTATGTATGTGCTGCAATTTGATCACTGGCTGATGTTGCCCTCTTTCCCACGCAAGAAGTCACCTGCACATTCTCCTCACAGACTTTTTGCGAAAGGCGCCTAGGGCCGTCTCGGCTCTTGACAAGCTTTTCCTCTCCTTCTTGTGATCTGCATGTGCTGCCTGTTGTGCTGATTTCGTCTCAACCAACACACACGTGACAGCTCACACGTCACCATACGGGGGGTACCATGGCCGGAACCCCGCAAAAAAGAACACAAACGTGCAACAATTCCAAAGATGCACAATATCACTCTGTGCGTTTGTGCTTTCCGTGTTTTACTGCTACTGTTGTTCTTTTCTAGAAACTCCACGGTGCAAAAATGCTGTGCTGTCAGGCGGCTCGCCCCAAGGGAGGGGTCATCCTCCTCCACGGCGTTGCTCTAGATGCCATCCCACTCCCACGTATGGACGGCATCACAGTGCTACCTGCCGGCCCCAATCCCGATCAGACCCTGGGGCAAGCCATGCGCCTGGCCGCCAGCGGTTCTCAGATCGCCCTCCAGGCCCCTGCGGACCAGCCCGCGGTGTGGCCGAAGATGCTGCGCAAGGCCCGCATCCCCTTCGCCACCGCTTTCCTGCACCGCAGCCCCGCCCAACTCGTCGCTGCAGCCGCGGGGCCCACACAGGCACTTGATTTGTTGGAGAGTTTCTACACGAAGATGACCGGCAGCCGGGACAGTCATGTCCCCCATGCGGGCCCCCTGCGGCATGCCGACCTCCGACGCGCCATGGCCCAGCTCCGGAAGAGCATCCCCCCGGGCTCTGCCCTTACCAACCGCTGCACGGCCGTCGAGCACCGCCTGACCACAGCCCTGGGGCTGGCTGACCGGCGGTCCGTGTACCTCGTGCCGCGCAGAGCCGCTCACGTGGTCGTGCCCGTTGCCCAGGCCACGCGGTTGTCCCGGGAAATGGCCCCACATCTGGAGGCCTCCCGCGGCCGCGTCCTCAGGGCCGGGTCCTCACTGACCACGGCGCCCACCACCACCACCAAGGGCCTTACACCCACAACCCCGCCGACCGGCAGCGCCTCGAAGGCAGTGGCCGCGGCGACCACAAACCCGGTGGGCTCGGGCGGTGGTACTGGGGCATGCGTGACGTACAACATCAAGCAGAACGACCTCAATGCCGCGGCGGTGCGTGCCAGTACACTGGGCGGGGACGAAAGCCTGGCAAACCTACGAGCGGCGCTGAAAGCCACCGCGCCGGCCAATGGGATGATGTTCCTGCAGGCAAACAATTTCCCGGTGTCCTCGGACGATGAAGCCACCACGATTGCGAGTGAGATCGCAACAGACTGCATCTTGACGATGAGCAGCCAAGCCACGAATTCGCAGGCGACGGCTGAGGCCGCCGCAGCGTCCGGTCAGGCGGCGGCGGCCAACGCAGCGGCGACCCAGGCCAATGTCGACGCTATGAGGGGGAACCTGGCGCCTGCCGCGACGGCCGGGCCGCTGCCGGACGCGACCATTGCGACGGGTGGCGCCTCCGCCGCCGGGACTGTGGAGCAGGTGGTGGACTTGACCATGAACCAGTGGCAGAAGGTGTTCCAGGCAAACAACCTCCTGCGCGGCTTCTCCGTCACCGCCAACGGCATCAAGCCCGCCCCCAAACAGCCCTGGGTCTGGAATCCTGACGCCGTGAGCTACGCGGTCCAGGACGGGTCGATCATCCAGGCCAAGCTGTGCAAGTCCCTGGCCAGTGCGGACTCCGTCGCATCCGGTTTCACCAGCACGTCCGTGGGCGTCAGCGCCGGGATTCCCGCGGGCGCCTCCGTCGGCCTCAGCGTCGGCTCCGACAGTGCGCAGTCGGATTCCGAGGCTACCTCCAGCCAAGAGACCACTCTGCTCACGCAGTGGCTGTACCCCAGGGCAAAGATCTGGCCGCAGCCGAGTCTGCGGCTGTCGGACCAATACCTGGCAGACCTGAGGGAAGCGCTGGACGCCACGAAGGAGCCGTCCGCTGTGACTCGAGCCGCGAATCTCAACGAAGTGCTGCTTGCGTATGGGGACTTCTACCCGGAGTCCGTGACTTTGGGGGGCAAGGCTTACCAAATGGAGGCCTCTGAAGCGTCCGGAAACTGGAGTGGTAGCAGCACCACAAAGTCCACGAATGTGGGGGTGTCTGCCGGTTACGGGCCTGTCAGTGCAGATGTGGGTACGAGCAAGGGGTCGGACAATGCCGACAACGCGAGTACGTCCGGAAGCAGCGCGAATAATAACTACCAGACCACCGGCGGGAACGGGCTCCTCAACGGCAACAGCGATCTTTGGATCCAGAGCGTGGGCCAGGCGGCCAACTGGCGGATCATTGAATACGGGATGCTGACGGAGATGACGGAGTTCTTGCCCGACGACATCACGGCAGCTATGACCGAGCTGACGGATGCCACACCGTCGGTGCAGGTCGTGACTGACCCCAAGAACACCAACTACACCATGTCGCTCGACAAGCAGTTCCTCAAGTTGTCCCTCAAGAGCAGCGGCCTCTCGTTGGGCGTCTTGTCCGGGGCCAAACCGGGGGACGCTGCGATCCTTCGGCGCGCCGCGGCCGAGGACGGGTTCAACAACGCCACCATTTGGTATGCTGAGTGGAAGTCCACAGGGCTTACGCTCCGCAGTGAAGGCACAATTGGGGCTGAAACGTTGTATTTGACGCAGAAGAACAACCAATTGGTGACCCTGCAGGCACTCAAGGTTGGCAGTGCGCAGACCGACCAGCTGTGGACCCTGGCGGACATCAATGGAACCAAGGCACTTGTGAGCAACCGGAACTATTTGGCCGCTGGCCAGGGCAAGAGCAAGATCATTATTCAGGCTGACATTAATAGGGATGATTTGGCCCCCGCCGTCTTTGACAAAAAGGATTACGGCTCCAAAGACGATTACGGGCTCTTAACGGAGGCTGCGAGTTCCCTCGCTGCCAATGCGGAGGCCTCGTTGGATGACCTCAAAGCGATCCCATGGAATTATCTGGTCCAGTCCTGGACCGAGACAGCCACGGAGTTGTACATGAAGGTCAAGGAGTCAGACGGGAGTGACAGCACGTACGACGAGAAGTACTACATTGACTTCGCCGATCTGAATGTGGCCTCTTGGGACATGATGACTGTGGAGGAGCGTCGGGCTCAGTTCAATACGCTTTTGGGAACGAAGATTCAGGACAAGGCTTCGGATTTCAAAAGCTACGTTGAAGACAGCGAAGGTAAGGTCATCAAGATCGAGGAAATCTACTACAAACTGGCTTTCCCCTCTCTCACCACGATGGCCCCGGCCCCCTCCGAGGCTCAAATGTGCAAGTTGACATCCCCCAACAACACCACCACCACGGGTTTCGAGGTGACGCAGGTGGATGTCTCGGAAGTGGCTAAGTCCATCCCCAGCAGCGAGTCCATGGAACAATGCGCCTGCTGCCGGCAAGGCTGGGCAAGTGCCGCAGTGGGCAGTTCCCCCACCAACACCAAGACAGTCGACCTTTCCGAGACAACGAGGGTGGACTGGCAGACTGGCTACGTCGTCAACGATCCCTCCTACAGCTCGATCTCGGACACCCTGATCCTGCAGGGCGTCGACAACAAGGCCCGTTCGGCCATTGTTAAGCGGACGGACAGCACCGGTGGATGGGGCCAGAACCCGACGCTGCTGCTGTGCCCCAGCTCTGCAGCAGTGGCCACTGCTCCAACTAAGTGATACGGGGGTGGATGGGACCGTCAGCACCTTGGATGGGCACTTTTGTTTGCTCCCTGTTACTTTCAACACCAGGGCGTGTCTGCGGAGCACTGACCCCCCTCTTGGGCAACGGGGAAAAGTCCCGCTCTGCTGCAATTCCTAGGTCCATGCCCCATGCAAGGCCAAGGGCTCGCAGTCCAATGCAGCTCCGGGGAGGGGCGCCCTTTCTCTAATTGGGCTCCAAGAGGCGGGCCCACTAAAAGCATTGCAGGGCGTCTGAAATTGTTCAAAAAAGTGATTTGGCAGAAAAATCAGGAAAATCTGGTTCACCCCAATGTTTTCCGGAAAATCTGTTCGGAACCAATGCCAATGGAAGGCTAAGGTCTGGCCTTTGGAGCCTGTTTTCCAGACCCCCCGCCCCAATTCACACTGGCTCGAAGGGCCCCCCTCTCTGGAGTTGCAATGGAACACAGGCCAAGGGTAGTGAGGACGGGAGAACACAAGGGGAACAGGGCATGGTCACGGTGTCCAAGAGAGCATTTCATGACATGGTTGCTCTGTCTGAGGAATACCAATATCCGGACGCTTGCTGTCCAACTGCCGACCGTGGCCCCCGTCCCGCCCGATGCATCCCACCTCTTGGCACAGAAAGCAGCAGTCCCCTCAGGTGATCAGCCAGCTCCTAGTGCCATATCAAGAGCCTCCACCCCTGAGTCGTGACACGTTCAGACAGCCAATCGTATGTGCTGGCAGCGAGTGTGCTGTTTTGATGCAGCTGTCTTTCTTTTGTTTGGCCCTCGCAAGGGAAGGCGATGCACCTGAACCTGCACCTGCACCTGGCCGCCGCCGCGGGGGCAGGGCCAGGATTCCTGGCGACATGCAACTAGCAGTGCATGGCGATGCTTCTCTCCGCTCCCTGCTCCTGTTGAATGGCCACTGAAAGCTGTTTGCAAGGGGAGTCCAGGGTTGCCAGGCCTATTAGCCCCCCTGCGCCTCCCTGGTACGCCATGTACCTCACGACCCGGCTGCTGTTGTGTGTGTTTTCAGAAACTGTATTATATTTTATGGTGCATCTGCCTCGGCGTTGTGCTTCTATAAGCTATGATGAATGGGGTTTGATTGCCCGTCAATATAAATGATCATCGGGATCCTCCTGCGACGCTCTCTCTCTCTCTCTCTCACTCTCTCTCTCTCACTCTCTCTCTCACTCTCTCTCTCTCTCTCTCTCTGCTGAATATGTGAGGGGCCACCGAGGCATTTGATAACAAGTTTGCCACGCACATGGAAGCCAAACACTCGCAGACGGCCTTACACTGTATTGAGAACCGGGTTTCTTGGACAACTGAAGGGCCCCTCGCCAAGCCCTGTCCACTTTAAATCCCCACATCTGCAGCCAAAAGGCTGCGACCTAGATCACCTGGGACCAACTGAACCCAAAGTTTACGGGTCTTGTAGGGCGAGTTTTGGAGCAGGTGGCCGCATGTTAACCAAAAGAGACAGCGAAATTGTACAAGAATACAAAAGAGTATGGGCAATCAGGTGAAGTTCTTGGTCCGCACAGTGTGCAATACTGGACTCTACCCTTGTACCTGGCTTGCACGGCAATTGTGGCATGAACGGGGACATTGGCTCTATTGGGACAAGGCTTTCTTTTGAGAATGATGTTGGCCTTGCTGCAGTCCTATTGCGTGTGTGCTTTGACGCCCCTGTTTGTCTTGTCCCCTGCAGGGGACGTCACTCTCGACATCCTGTTGGCAAGGGGACTCTAGGTTCAAATTTCAAGCTTCCTGGAACCCCCGCCTTGGTCCCTAACAGGGCAAGGGAGGGAGGGGGGGGGTAAGGCAGAGAAAAGGGTGCAACCCCCGCCTCAGTCCCTGACAGAGAAAGGGGGAGGGTGAAGTTGATGAAGGGAACTTGTGATGACCTGCCTTTACACAATAGCGGTGCTTGTGCCAGTTACCGAACAGTGAACAAGCTGAACCACGCTTTCTTTTGTTTCAAACGGCCACACAACACACAAACAAGAGGTGTTCAGTCGTGACCATCGTATCGCAAATGCCTACGCAAGGGTTAGGTGCACCTCCATCCCGGTGATGTCCCACCTCATGCCATGACCACCTATGACCAACCTACGGTCGTAGTAGTTTCATGATCGACACTGCCACCCATTCCGTCATTTCATGGTTCACCGTTGTTTGGTTGAGGTGACAACAAACACTGATCTCAATGGCGCTGGTGTCATTAAACTGAGTGATGTTGTTGATCCGCGGCATCGCTTGAGACCTTGGGAGGGTGTCATCACGCAAGAGTTTGAAATCCCCCTCGGTCGCAGTATCAGGATCAAAAACCTCGAATCTAAAGTTGTGACCCCAATGGTACATGAAACCAACCTGCAGCGAAGGACCGCGGTCAGTGTCAGTGTCGGAGGCCAATCTAACCAACATCTTGCACTCCCCAGTGGAGAAAGTGTCGCCAGTGGTTGACGTGATTCAAGCCTTCACACCAAGAACCATGCATGTCCACCAAATCATTATGACTCCAAACCAATGTACACAAAGCTGCATAAGAGGAAAGCACGGTCATGCTATTAGGTGCAGCCGCAAGAGCCATCAAAATGGGCTGCTTGAGCTCTACTTGTTCAAAATAAGTGAAAAGGATTCAAAATAGTGACAAAGTGGGGAAGATGTGAGCTAGAATTCCACCAGCCTCTCCGTGACTGGCACCTTACGGCCGCGTGCTTGTTTGATGAACTCCCAAATTTTTATATGGAGCCAGCTAACCCCCCCACCTGCGCAAGCACCACCCTTGCGCAAGCACTACTACCCGGTTAAACCCTGGTTTTTAGAACCATGTCCTATTCTGCCTATCCAAACTTCTGCCCCTTACGCAAGCACCGTGACTTAGTGATTCCGCCGTTTTCTGTGCCTTTGATGGTGCTTGCACAACAAGTGGGGGAGGGACTGGTGTTGAAAAACTCCCAGAATTGTGCCTTGTACCTAAGCTCCACCGCGACATTCTTGGACCGTGCATTCTCTACCTACTCCCCAACATGGTCATGCAAATGGACGAGGTGCACCACCACATGGTGCTCCTTGCCCCCATTCTCATCATAGGGGACTTCAAATCTGCACGACGGCCCATGGACCACGGGGGGGGGGCTATGATCACTGGGGCCTACTGAGACACATGAATCAATGGGTCGACAGAATCCCCCACTGCACTAAGCCCATCATCCACCTCACCTACTCACACACATTCTGTGACATAAACACAAGGCGTATAACCTCTTGTGCTAGGCATATGGTGGCCCCAGTGCTTAGTGCTTAGTGCAGACGACCACCCGGGAGCCATATGGCTGTCACCAGGCTTGGTTGAAATGAGTGAACCAGAAGAAGAGGCATCCCAGGAACATGAAATCACAGCGACAGGCCTACTCCACTGTGATACCTCGGGATCTGATGACAGCAAGCCGCATAGATGGTCTGAGGGAACTGATTTTAGCACTGATGTCAGCGACACAAACAAAAAGAGGAACAAATCTGCGTGTGGTGATTCCTAGCGAAGGTGTGCGGGTAGCCTTCTGCTCAGAAATACAAAAAGCCACATTTCTATAAATTCCCGAAATTTGCTTTCACCTTCATCATTTCCTGCATGAACTGCTGACCACGCTGATCACCGATTTATCATCTGTCGATTTCGCCGAGATCCGAACTCCACAGTCATATACCAGACGACGCGTTTCAAGTCATCTGTGAATCCCAATATCATCCGAGATCATATTCAATCAGCATGGGCAAAGGAAAAGAACGAGCAGGACTTAAAGCGAGCGGCCATGTTAAAGACCGCATTGACCGCATCGAGAATGAGGTGAAGACAAGCAACGAAATTGGCCAAGTCCGACGTAATCAGCAATTAAACGAAAGACAACGAACCCAAGGCCAATTTCAAAATGAAATGGAACGTGTCAATGAACAACAACCTCAACAACCTCAACCTTCCAAAGATGATGAACGAGATCAACAAAGCCCCAATAAAACCAAGAACTCACAAGAACAAGATGGAAATCCGACAACTCCGAACAAACATCGAACTCCCCAACGTTCTCAAAGACCATCTCCAAATGGAAAGCAAAAGACTCCAAGTAATAGTGGGCCTTCAAACTCTCAGGATATTCCTTCAAGCTCAACCCAATCCCAACCTTCTCTCTCACCGCCCTCATCCAGTTCCTCTCTTGCTCCCACCCTTTACCCCCCCTAAAGATTCAACACCCAAAGGTAAATACTCCACTCCCTCATCCAAAATCCCCACCGACAAAACCTCACTTCGCAAACTACTAGACTCAAACAAGGCTCCACAAATTTTCGACTTTTCACCACAAGGCAACACACAAGCCTTTTCCTCTCGCCAACACTCCCTTCCCCCGGAAATCATAGCCGAAGAGTGGAACTCTTCCGAAGGCTTCGAAGTCGGCATTTTTATGACCGACACACAACACATTTTTGGAGATTCCTACACCCCCCTTCTTTCCACCTCAACCACAAAACAAAAAGAGGCTCTCCAACACGCCAAATACATCTCTTGCGGTGATGGTTTTGACCAAGACAACCTCTCTCTTGTCCTATCCACATCCACCACACGCACTTTTCTCGCCACCCCACTTTGCACCGACATTTTTGATCAAGACGCCGAACACAATACCTACAACCATGTCCTCACCCTCTTTGAATCCGTCCACGACCTCGCCTCCAAACAAATTTTCTTGAAAGGAAAAATCTTTCTTCCGGTACTCGACGCAAGCCTCTCCCCCGCCGACACCATCATATGGGACTACCGCCCAATTTTGCAAAAGTTCATAAGATACCTAGACAACATTTCCTACATTGACACTTACAAACCTTTCATTCATGACAACAACAACATCTTTTCTTCAACCCCCCCCAAAACAAGCCACATTCAACAACACCACCGGCATAATGATCATAACCATTGACACATCCAAAACATACTCTTACCAACCACCACCACGCTCCCCAAAGGACCCGCCACCACCCGATTAAGAGTTGACATCTTAAAAAAACAACTCAACGATGGTAGCCGGGAAAGTGCCTACGATTTCATCAACAGGTCACTTCAAGGCAAAATGCATGAAAAGGCCTCAATTGCCTCCTCAACGGCTGATTTTCAACGAACGGCTTTCCACAAACGCCCTTCCCCCATCTCCAAACACCCCCAAGGTGACCAAGACCACGAGTACTTCCGTTTCGACATAGATTGTCACACGGAAGAGGTCGAAGAACTAGCAACCACACTCCAACAACAACACCCTCTCACATCTCAATCACCAACAATAATCGCATTCCCCTTTGATCTTGCCACCCACCCCGACACCTTTGTTGCCACGCTTCGTAGAGGACACCCTGCCGCTCCACCACTTGAACTCCTAAACCAACTAACGAGCATCCCAAGAATTGATGAATTTTTGAAATTCGCAATAGTTCGAACCAAATATTCCATTCTCTTCCATGTAGACTCCGAATGCATCCCTTCTCCCACCAACTCAGAAATAGGCCGACTCCATTGGTTGAACCAACTGCTTTGGGATGCGGGTCTTGTCTTGCTATACCCCAATGGGAAATACACTCCCAACCCCCGCATTCAGCAAGCCAACTCTCAACCCAAAAAGCACGTCCTCACCTCTTCCAAGGCCGTGGTCGCCGAAGCACCAGCCGCAACCACCCACATTTCCCTCGCCAAAGCAGCGGCTATCTTCGGCGAAATTGAAAAAATCATTCCACTCCATTTCTCGTCCATGTCAATTGGAACATCACTCCATTACGAGATCACCTATACCAACGACGACTCTCCAATCATTGCGCATGGTCAAGAAATCACAGGGATCAATTTTTCTCAAGGTCGAAACATCAATCTCCAAAAACAACAATCTCTAATTCACAACAAGCGCCTCACCACCGACCAAGAGCACATCCATGAATGGTCTGTCATCGAACAGCTCGGAGCTGACTTGGGTGCCAAGAGTCATAAAAATCAACTTCTCACCAATAAACCTCCCAATGCTAAATACACGAAGCGAAAGTGAGACTCCACGTCTCCTTCCCTCCACGCATCTCTCTCTCCACCTTCTCAAAGATTACCATGTCAATCTCAGAACCCATTCGCGAATCTCTACTTCAACCAGGTTCTCCCCTCCCATACTCCCCCACAACCATGCTTTCTCTCATCACATAATTGCGATTTCGGCTTCGAGCTCTCCACTTCCACCAACTCTAATCGAATCTCTTATCGACATAAATGCATTTATTGTGTGTCGATCAAAGCGTCCCCTTCACTGCTCTCATTCTAGTTTCTGCAAATCTCGGTATGTTTCACAACATCCGTCATTCAAATTTTGCACTCGATTCCGTTAGGTTAGGGACTCGCAATCCACACTTTGTTGCGGCCCCTTGAGTTGGGGTTAGGGACTCGCAATCCACGCATTGTTGCGTGGCCCCTTGAGTTGGGGTTTAGCGACTCTCAATCCACGCTTTATTGTGTGGCCCCTTGAGTTGGGGTTAGGGACTCTCAATCCATGCTTTGTTGCTTGGCCCCTTAAGTTGAGGTTCGGGATTTCGCAATCCACGCTTTGTTGCGTGGCCCCTTGAGTTGGGGTTAGGGACTTGCAACCACGCTTTGTTGCTTGGCCCCTTGAGTTCAGGTTTGGGATTTCGCAATCCACGCTTTGTTGCGCGGCACCTTGAGTTGGGGTTAGGGACTCGCAATCAACACTTTGTTGCGTGGCCCCTTGAGTTGGGGTTAGCACCTCGCAATCCACGCTTTGTTGCGTGGCCCCTTGAGTTGGGGTTAGCACCTCGCAATCCACGCATTGTTGCGTGGCCCCTTGAGTTGGGGTTAGGGACTCGCAATCGACGCTTTGTTGTGTGGCCCCTTGAGTTCGGGTTAGGGACTCGCATTCCACACATTGTTGTGTGGCCCCTTGAGTTGGGGTTAGGGACTCGCAAATCCACGCATTGTTGTGTGGCCCCTTGAGTTCGGGTTAGGGACTCTCAATCCACGCTTTGTTGCGTGGCCCCTTGAGTTGGGGTTAGGGACTTGCAATCCGCGCATTGTTGCGTGGCCCTTTGAGTTGGCGTTAGCACCTTGCGATCCACACTTTGTTGCGTGGCCCCTTGAGTTGGGGTTAGGGACTCGCAAATCCACGCATTGTTGTGTGGCCCCTTGAGTTCGGGTTAGGGACTCGCAAATCCACGCATTGTTGTGTGGCCCCTTGAGTTGGGGTTAGGGACTCTCAATCCACGCTTTGTTGCGTGGCCCCTTGAGTTGGGGTTAGCACCTCGCAATCCACACTTTGTTGCGTGGCCCCTTGAGTTGGGGTTAGGGACTCGCAATCCACGCTTTGTTGCGTGGCCCCTTGAGTTGGGGTTAGGGACTTGCAATCCACGCATTGTTGCGTGGCCCCTTGAGTTGGGGTTAGCACCTTGCAATCCACACCTTTGTTGCGTGGCCCCTTGAGTTGGGGTTAGGGACTCGCAAATCCACGCATTGTTGTGTGGCCCCTTGAGTTCGGGTTAGGGACTTGCAATCCACGCATTGTTGCGTGGCCCCTTGAGTTGGGGTTAGGGACTCGCAATCCACGCTTTGTTGCGTGGCCCCTTGAGTTGGGGTTAGGGACTCGCAAATCCACGCATTGTTGCGTGGCCCCTTGAGTTGGGGTTAGGGACTTGCAATCCATGCTTTGTTGCGTGGCCCCTTGAGTTGGGGTTAGGGACTTGCAATCCATGCTTTGTTGCATGGCCCCTTGAGTTGGGGTTAGGGACTCGCAATCCACGCTTTGTTGCGTGGCCCCTTGAGTTGGGGTTAGGGACTCGCAATCCACGCTTTGTTGTGTGGCCCCTTGAGTTGGGGTTAGGGACTTGCAATCCACGCATTGTTGCGTGGCCCCTTGAGTTGGGGTTAGGGACTCGCAAATCCACGCATTGTTGTGTGGCCCCTTGAGTTGGGGTTAGGGACTTGCAATCCATGCTTTGTTGTGTGGCCCCTTGAGTTGGGGTTAGGGACTCGCAATCCACGCTTTGTTGCGTGGCCCCTTGAGTTGGGGTTAGGGACTCGCAATCCACGCTTTGTTGTGTGGCCCCTTGAGTTGCGGTTAGGGACTTGCAATCCATGCTTTGTTGTGTGGCCCCTTGAGTTGGGGTTAGGGACTCGCAATCCACGCTTTGTTGCGTGGCCCCTTGAGTTGGGGTTAGGGACTCGCAATCCACGCTTTGTTGTGTGGCCCCTTGAGTTGGGGTTAGGGACTTGCAATCCACGCATTGTTGCGTGGCCCCTTGAGTTGGGGTTAGCACCTCGCAATCCACACTTTGTTGCGTGGCCCCTTGAGTTGGGGTTAGGGACTCGCAATCGACGCTTTGTTGCGTGGCCCCTTGAGTTGGGGTTAGGGACTTGCAATCCATGCTTTGTTGCGTGGCCCCTTGATTTGGGGTTAGGGACTCGCAATCCACGCATTGTTGCGTGGCCCCTTGAGTTCGGGTTAGGGACTCGCAATCCACGCTTTGTTGCGTGGCCCCTTGAGTTAGGGTTAGCACCTCGCAATCCGCACTTTGTTGCGTGGCCCATTGAGTTGGGGTTAGGGACTCGCAATCCACGCTTTGTTGCGTGGCCCCTTGAGTTCAGGTTAGGGACTTGCAATCCACGCATTGTTGCGTGGCCCTTTGAGTTGGGGTTAGCACCTTGCAATCCACACTGTGTTGCGTGGCCCCTTGACTTGGGGTTAGGGACATTCCCGCCCTCCTTTGCGCCCCCGAGAAGGCACGAGTGAGTTAGCCTGATTTTGTTACCCTTTGTTGCGGACCACTTTTGATTTTGCTCCCCGCGCTTGGCGTTGGAGACCCCCGAGAATGCAAGGGTGGCGTAGCAGTTCCGCCCTCTTTTGGCGCCCCCTTTTTCCTTTTGCCCTTCATGTTTGCAACAACGTCCTCTAAGCAAAGCTCTGCAGAAGGCACCGAGGCATGCACGAAGAAATCGGCGACAATGAGACCAGTGGGCACGGGTGACACCCTTAGAAAATGCATGCAGTGTACTATTATTGCTTGGTTGTTTGTGACACTCTACCCTTGATCTGATGAAGGAGCTTACTCATCATTCATCTGTTCATGGGTAAAGAGTCACAGACACAGACTAAGGTGCCATGCATGCGGGGGGACCGACAATCAAAATGTATGCCCTCCTATTGCAGGCTACTGCACTCATTGGACTTTCTTGGGGTTATTTCAGGCCTCCGGCTCGGCTCTCTTCCCTGCATTGTATGTTGTACGTTATGTTTTGCTTATGCACATGGGGTGCCTGGCTGTGTTTCTGTCATGTTTCCTCCCAGGTATTTACACCTTTCGATTCGTTTCTATTTTTTTCAACCGTGTTTGCCCCCAAGACCCCACCCCCCAAGGCGCGCCCACGGACATCAACGTATACGGAGGGGATCCGGATATGGAAATTGAAAGGGGGCACTACATGCTGTTTTGGTGCACATATTGTGGGTTGAGGTTTCACCCAAGGCCGCTCTTTTGGTTCCGGGCATGTAAGTGTTGTATGTATGTACGTTCAGAAGCACAGGTGAGCAACCCCATGTGCTTGAATGCTAGTGGGGGGTGGCCCCAACCTTGTTTTGGCCACCCCCCGTAAGCTGTCCAATTCTGCGATGGACACAGCAACGCCCTGTGCAGTCGGTCTCCATCAAACACACCCTCCAATCGCACTCAGATGATCCAGGGCAGAAAGCGTTTATGAATGAGACCAGGGCGTGACCTTGTTTTGGCCACCCCCCGTAACATACCCCCTGGTGTGGGGTATGGGTGGCAATGTTTCCCATGAGACAAATTTTAGGTCCCAGTGTGAGGCCGCACCACCCGCCAGCCGGGAACACAGCACAATAATTTTCTTTGGCCAAGCTGTGGCTAATCCGTCTCGAGTGAACTTCATTTATCCAGCCGGAGAGGGGGGAAAAGAAAAAACTGATGATTGGGGACGCCCGGGGCTCCTCATCAGTGTGGAGTCGCGATGCCCAACCCCCTTGTAAAGCGGGCTTAGCGAAATACCATTCAGAATGTCTATTTCTACGCCAGGGTAACGTGCCCTTTTGCATGTGACAGTTGCAAAACCCAATAGAGCTTGTGGGTGTCCCATAAGTGTATCTTTTTTCAACCCTCAGATTGTCCATAGTGCTCTATGGCACACACAAATGTGCTAACCATTCAAGAATGGGTTGCCACCAATTTGAGTTCACGCTGCATCAAAGCGATACTGTTTGGGCAAAACCATTGCTCCAACGCATTGGCAGTGAGGTGCCTCATGCCACTCACAACAAGGTCAGTGATTTCATTAAGGCCCAAGGTGCCTACCTCAAACCGAAGCACTCTTCGGCCTCAGGGAAGTGTGCGACTGCTTTCAGGGGAGTGCTATACCGCACGGTACCACTAAACTCGGACTCTTCTGAGGCAACACAGCATCATTCTACTTTTGAAGTTGCCCCCCCCCCCCCCCACGAACACTTGTTGAATGGTTTGTTTGCCAAAACCATTGAAGTTACCAACAACCTGGACGACTATGTAGGACGGATGTTTGCTATAAACGGCGCAATGGCAATGGTGCCCGACATTAGTGAGGCGACTGTCATCAAGTTTTTACAAAGCAAGGGGCTACGGCCCACTTGTCATCCACAACAGATACGTACGTGATCTGGAACCCCGTGATGCGGTGCACATGCTGCACAATGCCGTCAAACCTCCCTCCACAGCTCCTGATGCCCCTGATGGGCAGTGAGGACCTCCCGAACTTGCTGAAATTTGCACATTGTCTTCTCGTGCCCTTCTATGACAATTGTGCTGAGGGAGAGGTATGGGCAGGTTTTCGGTGACATATGTTCTTTTGGTATTGCACATCGCGCGCAAGCACCGCCTTGTGTCCAAGTACCAGGACGCGGTCTGACCGTCATTGCCCTGACTTTCCTCGTGCTTGCGCAAGGGGGGGGGGGGTACCATGGCCGGAACCCCGCAAAAAAGAACACAAACGTGCAACAATTCCAAAGATGCACAATATCACTCTGTGCGTTTGTGCTTTCCGTGTTTTACTGCTACTGTTGTTCTTTTCTAGAAACTCCACGTTGCAAAAATGCTGTGCTGTCAGGCGGCTCGCCCCAAGGGAGGGGTCATCCTCCTCCACGGCGTTGCTCTAGATGCCATCCCACTCCCACGTATGGACGGCATCACAGTGCTACCTGCCGGCCCCAATCCCGATCAGACCCTGGGGCAAGCCATGCGCCTGGCCGCCAGCGGTTCTCAGATCGCCCTCCAGGCCCCTGCGGACCAGCCCGCGGTGTGGCCGAAGATGCTGCGCAAGGCCCGCATCCCCTTCGCCACCGCTTTCCTGCACCGCAGCCCCGCCCAACTCGTCGCTGCAGCCGCGGGGCCCACACAGGCACTTGATTTGTTGGAGAGTTTCTACACGAAGATGACCGGCAGCCGGGACAGTCATGTCCCCCATGCGGGCCCCCTGCGGCATGCCGACCTCCGACGCGCCATGGCCCAGCTCCGGAAGAGCATCCCCCCGGGCTCTGCCCTTACCAACCGCTGCACGGCCGTCGAGCACCGCCTGACCACAGCCCTGGGGCTGGCTGACCGGCGGTCCGTGTACCTCGTGCCGCGCAGAGCCGCTCACGTGGTCGTGCCCGTCGCCCAGGCCACGCGGTTGTCCCGGGAAATGGCCCCACATCTGGAGGCCTCCCGCGGCCGCGTCCTCAGGGCCGGGTCCTCACTGACCACGGCGCCCACCACCACCACCAAGGGCCTTACACCCACAACCCCGCCGACCGGCAGCGCCTCGAAGGCAGTGGCCGCGGCGACCACAAACCCGGTGGGCTCGGGCGGTGGTACTGGGGCATGCGTGACGTACAACATCAAGCAGAACGACCTCAATGCCGCGGCGGTGCGTGCCAGTACACTGGGCGGGGACGAAAGCCTGGCAAACCTACGAGCGGCGCTGAAAGCCACCGCGCCGGCCAATGGGATGATGTTCCTGCAGGCAAACAATTTCCCGGTGTCCTCGGCCGATGAAGCCACCACGATTGCGAGTGAGATCGCAACAGACTGCATCTTGACGATGAGCAGCCAAGCCACGAATTCGCAGGCGACGGCTGAGGCCGCCGCAGCGTCCGGTCAGGCGGCGGCGGCCAAAGCAGCGGCGACCCAGGCCAATGTCGACGCTATGAGGGGGAACCTGGCGCCTGCCGCGACGGCCGGGCCGCTGCCGGACGCGACCATTGCGACGGGTGGCGCCTCCGCCGCCGGGACTGTGGAGCAGGTGGTGGACTTGACCATGAACCAGTGGCAGAAGGTGTTCCAGGCAAACAACCTCCTGCGCGGCTTCTCCGTCACCGCCAACGGCATCAAGCCCGCCCCCAAACAGCCCTGGGTCTGGAATCCCGACGCCATGAGCTACGCGGTCCAGGACGGGTCGATCATCCAGGCCAAGCTGTGCAAGTCCCTGGCCAGTGCGGACTCCGTCGCATCCGGTTTCACCAGCACGTCCGTGGGCGTCAGCGCCGGGATTCCCGCGGGCGCCTCCGTCGGCCTCAGCGTCGGCTCCGACAGTGCGCAGTCGGATTCCGAGGCTACCTCCAGCCAAGAGACCACTCTGCTCACGCAGTGGCTGTACCCCAGGGCAAAGATCTGGCCGCAGCCGAGTCTGCGGCTGTCGGACCAATACCTGGCAGACCTGAGGGAAGCGCTGGACGCCACGAAGGAGCCGTCCGCTGTGACTCGAGCCGCGAATCTCAACGAAGTGCTGCTTGCGTATGGGGACTTCTACCCGGAGTCCGTGACTTTGGGGGGCAAGGCTTACCAAATGGAGGCCTCTGAAGCGTCCGGAAACTGGAGTGGTAGCAGCACCACAAAGTCCACGAATGTGGGGGTGTCTGCCGGTTACGGGCCTGTCAGTGCAGATGTGGGTACGAGCAAGGGGTCGGACAATGCCGACAACGCGAGTACGTCCGGAAGCAGCGCGAATAATAACTACCAGACCACCGGCGGGAACGGGCTCCTCAACGGCAACAGCGATCTTTGGATCCAGAGCGTGGGCCAGGCGGCCAACTGGCGGATCATTGAATACGGGATGCTGACGGAGATGACGGAGTTCTTGCCCGACGACATCACGGCAGCTATGACCGAGCTGACGGATGCCACACCGTCGGTGCAGGTCGTGACTGACCCCAAGAACACCAACTACACCATGTCGCTCGACAAGCAGTTCCTCAAGTTGTCCCTCAAGAGCAGCGGCCTCTCGTTGGGCGTCTTGTCCGGGGCCAAACCGGGGGACGCTGCGATCCTTCGGCGCGCCGCGGCCGAGGACGGGTTCAACAACGCCACCATTTGGTATGCTGAGTGGAAGTCCACAGGGCTTACGCTCCGCAGTGAAGGCACAATTGGGGCTGAAACGTTGTATTTGACGCAGAAGAACAACCAATTGGTGACCCTGCAGGCACTCAAGGTTGGCAGTGCGCAGACCGACCAGCTGTGGACCCTGGCGGACATCAATGGAACCAAGGCACTTGTGAGCAACCGGAACTATTTGGCCGCTGGCCAGGGCAAGAGCAAGATCATTATTCAGGCTGACATTAATAGGGATGATTTGGCCCCCGCCGTCTTTGACAAAAAGGATTACGGCTCCAAAGACGATTACGGGCTCTTAACGGAGGCTGCGAGTTCCCTCGCTGCCAATGCGGAGGCCTCGTTGGATGACCTCAAAGCGATCCCATGGAATTATCTGGTCCAGTCCTGGACCGAGACAGCCACGGAGTTGTACATGAAGGTCAAGGAGTCAGACGGGAGTGACAGCACGTACGACGAGAAGTACTACATTGACTTCGCCGATCTGAATGTGGCCTCTTGGGACATGATGACTGTGGAGGAGCGTCGGGCTCAGTTCAATACGCTTTTGGGAACGAAGATTCAGGACAAGGCTTCGGATTTCAAAAGCTACGTTGAAGACAGCGAAGGTAAGGTCATCAAGATCGAGGAAATCTACTACAAACTGGCTTTCCCCTCTCTCACCACGATGGCCCCGGCCCCCTCCGAGGCTCAAATGTGCAAGTTGACATCCCCCAACAACACCACCACCACGGGTTTCGAGGTGACGCAGGTGGATGTCTCGGAAGTGGCTAAGTCCATCCCCAGCAGCGAGTCCATGGAACAATGCGCCTGCTGCCGGCAAGGCTGGGCAAGTGCCGCAGTGGGCAGTTCCCCCACCAACACCAAGACAGTCGACCTTTCCGAGACAACGAGGGTGGACTGGCAGACTGGCTACGTCGTCAACGATCCCTCCTACAGCTCGATCTCGGACACCCTGATCCTGCAGGGCGTCGACAACAAGGCCCGTTCGGCCATTGTTAAGCGGACGGACAGCACCGGTGGATGGGGCCAGAACCCGACGCTGCTGCTGTGCCCCAGCTCTGCAGCAGTGGCCACTGCTCCAACTAAGTGATACGGGGGTGGATGGGACCGTCAGCACCTTGGATGGGCACTTTTG
Organism: Eutreptiella sp. 'Long Island Sound 2002'; assembly: GCA_964036045.1. NCBI lineage: Eukaryota > Euglenozoa > Euglenophyceae > Eutreptiales > Eutreptiaceae > Eutreptiella > Eutreptiella sp. 'Long Island Sound 2002'. The sequence goes on along the minus strand of OZ038389.1, from coordinate 36,067,892 downwards.
TTTGCTCCCTGTTACTTTCAACACCAGGGCGTGTCTGCGGAGCACTGACCCCCCTCTTGGGCAACGGGGAAAAGTCCCGCTCTGCTGCAATTCCTAGGTCCATGCCCCATGCAAGGCCAAGGGCTCGCAGTCCAATGCAGCTCCGGGGAGGGGCGCCCTTTCTCTAATTGGGCTCCAAGAGGCGGGCCCACTAAAAGCATTGCAGGGCGTCTGAAATTGTTCAAAAAAGTGATTTGGCAGAAAAGTCAGGAAAATCTGGTTCACCCCAATGTTTTCCGGAAAATCTGTTCGGAACCAATGCCAATGGAAGGCTAAGGTCTGGCCTTTGGAGCCTGTTTTCCAGACCCCCCGCCCCAATTCACACTGGCTCGAAGGGCCCCCCTCTCTGGAGTTGCAATGGAACACAGGCCAAGGGTAGTGAGGACGGGAGAACACAAGGGGAACAGGGCATGGTCACGGTGTCCAAGAGAGCATTTCATGACATGGTTGCTCTGTCTGAGGAATACCAATATCCGGACGCTTGCTGTCCAACTGCCGACCGTGGCCCCCGTCCCGCCCGATGCATCCCACCTCTTGGCACAGAAAGCAGCAGTCCCCTCAGGTGATCAGCCAGCTCCTGGTGCCATATCAAGAGCCTCCACCCCTGAGTCGTGACACGTTCAGACAGCCAATCGTATGTGCTGGCAGCGAGTGTGCTGTTTTGATGCAGCTGTCTTTCTTTTGTTTGGCCCTCGCAAGGGAAGGCGATGCACCTGAACCTGCACCTGCACCTGGCCGCCGCCGCGGGGGCAGGGCCAGGATTCCTGGCGACATGCAACTAGCAGTGCATGGCGATGCTTCTCTCCGCTCCCTGCTCCTGTTGAATGGCCACTGAAAGCTGTTTGCAAGGGGAGTCCAGGGTTGCCAGGCCTATTAGCCCCCCTGCGCCTCCCTGGTACGCCATGTACCTCACGACCCGGCTGCTGTTGTGTGTGTTTTCAGAAACTGTATTATATTTTATGGTGCATCTGCCTCGGCGTTGTGCTTCTATAAGCTATGATGAATGGGGCTTGATTGCCCGTCAATATAAATGATCATCGGGATCATCCTGCGACGCTCTCTCTCTCTCTCTCTCACTCTCTCTCTCTCACTCTCTCTCTCTCTCTCTCTCTCTCTCTCTCTGCTGAATATGTGAGGGGCCACCGAGGCATTTGATAACAAGTTTGCCACGCACATGGAAGCCAAACACTCGCAGACGGCCTTACACTGTATTGAGAACCGGGTTTCTTGGACAACTGAAGGGCCCCTCGCCAAGCCCTGTCCACTTTAAATCCCCACATCTGCAGCCAAAAGGCTGCGACCTAGATCACCTGGGACCAACTGAACCCAAAGTTTACGGGTCTTGTAGGGCGAGTTTTGGAGCAGGTGGCCGCATGTTAACCAAAAGAGACAGCGAAATTGTACAAGAATACAAAAGAGTATGGGCAATCAGGTGAAGTTCTTGGTCCGCACAGTGTGCAATACTGGACTCTACCCTTGTACCTGGCTTGCACGGCAATTGTGGCATGAACGGGGACATTGGCTCTATTGGGACAAGGCTTTCTTTTGAGAATGATGTTGGCCTTGCTGCAGTCCTATTGCGTGTGTGCTTTGACGCCCCTGTTTGTCTTGTCCCCTGCAGGGGACGTCACTCTCGACATCCTGTTGGCAAGGGGACTCTAGGTTCTTGGCCCCTTGAGTTCAGGTTTGGGATTTCGCAATCCACGCTTTGTTGCGCGGCACCTTGAGTTGGGGTTAGGGACTCGCAATGCACGCTTTGTTGTGTGGCCCCTTGAGTTCGGGTTAGGGACTCGCAATCCACGCATTGTTGCGTGGCCCCTTGAGTTGGGGTTAGCACCTCGCAATCCACACTTTGCTGCGTGGCCCCTTGAGTTGGGGTTAGGGACTCGCAATCCACGCATTGTTGCGTGGCCCCTTGAGTTGGGGTTAGGGACTTGCAATCCACGCATTGTTGCGTGGCCCCTTGAGTTGGGGTTAGGGACTCGCAAATCCACGCATTGTTGTGTGGCCCCTTGAGTTCGGGTTAGGGACTTGCAATCCACGCATTGTTGTGTGGCCCCTTGAGTTGGGGTTAGGGACTCGCAATCCATGCTTTGTTGCATGGCCCCTTGAGTTGGGGTTAGGGACTCGCAATCCACGCTTTGTTGCGTGGCCCCTTGAGTTGGGGTTAGGGACTCTCAATCGACGCTTTGTTGCGTGGCCCCTTGATTTGGGGTTAGGGACTCTCAATCCACGCTTTGTTGCGTGGCCCCTTGAGTTGGGGTTAGGGACTTGCAATCCACACTTTGTTGCGGCCCCTTGAGTTGGGGTTAGGGACTCGCAATCCACGCATTGTTGCGTGGCCCCTTGAGTTGGGGTTAGCACCTTGCAATCCACACTTTTTTGCGTGGCCCCTTGAGTTGGGGTTAGGGACTCGCAAATCCACGCATTGTTGTGTGGCCCCTTGAGTTCGGGTTAGGGACTTGCAATCCATGCTTTGTTGCGTGGCCCCTTGAGTTGGGGTTAGGGACTCGCAATCCACGCTTTGTTGCGTGGCCCCTTGAGTTGGGGTTAGGGACTCGCAATCCACGCTTTGTTGCGTGGCCCCTTGAGTTGGGGTTAGGGACTCTCAATCGACGCTTTGTTGCGTGGCCCCTTGATTTGGGGTTAGGGACTCTCAATCCACGCTTTGTTGCGTGGCCCCTTGAGTTGGGGTTAGGGACTTGCAATCCACGCTTTGTTGCGTGGCCCCTTGAGTTGGGGTTAGGGACTCTCAATCGACGCTTTGTTGCGTGGCCCCTTGATTTGGGGTTAGGGACTCGCAATCCACACTTTGTTGCGGCCCCTTGAGTTGGGGTTAGGGACTCGCAATCCACGCATTGTTGCGTGGCCCCTTGAGTTGGGGTTTAGGGACTCTCAATCCACGCTTTATTGTGTGGCCCCTTGAGTTGGGGTTAGGGACTCTCAATCCATGCTTTGTTGCTTGGCCCCTTAAGTTGAGGTTCGGGATTTCGCAATCCACGCTTTGTTGCGTGGCCCCTTGAGTTCGGGTTAGGGACTTGCAACCACGCTTTGTTGCTTGGCCCCTTGAGTTCAGGTTTGGGATTTCGCAATCCACGCTTTGTTGCGCGGCACCTTGAGTTCGGGTTAGCACCTCGCAATCCACGCTTTGTTGTGTGGCCCCTTGAGTTGGGGTTAGCACCTCGCAATCCACGCATTGTTGCGTGGCCCCTTGAGTTGGGGTTAGCACCTCGCAATCCATGCATTGTTGCGTGGCCCCTTGAGTTGGGGTTAGGGACTCGCAATCCACGCATTGTTGCGTGGCCCCTTGAGTTGGGGTTAGGGACTTGCAATCCGCGCATTGTTGCGTGGCCCTTTGAGTTGGGGTTAGGGACTTGCAATCCGCGCATTGTTGCGTGGCCCTTTGAGTTGGGGTTAGCACCTTGCAATCCACACTTTTTTGCGTGGCCCCTTGAGTTGGGGTTAGGGACTCGCAAATCCACGCATTGTTGTGTGGCCCCTTGAGTTCGGGTTAGGGACTTGCAATCCACGCATTGTTGTGTGGCCCCTTGAGTTGGGGTTAGGGACTCGCAATCCATGCTTTGTTGCATGGCCCCTTGAGTTGGGGTTAGGGACTCGCAATCCACGCTTTGTTGCGTGGCCCCTTGAGTTGGGGTTAGGGACTCGCAATCCACGCTTTGTTGTGTGGCCCCTTGAGTTGGGGTTAGGGACTTGCAATCCACGCATTGTTGCGTGGCCCCTTCAGTTGGGGTTAGCACCTCGCAATCCACACTTTGTTGCGTGGCCCCTTGAGTTGGGGGTAGGGACTCGCAATCGACGCTTTGTTGCGTGGCCCCTTGAGTTCGGGTTAGGGACTCGCAATCCACGCTTTGTTGCGTGGCCCCTTGAGTTAGGGTTAGCACCTCGCAATCCGCACTTTGTTGCGTGGCCCATTGAGTTGGGGTTAGGGACTCGCAATCCACGCTTTGTTGCCTGGCCCCTTGAGTTCGGGTTAGGGACTTGCAATCCACGCATTGTTGCGTGGCCCTTTGAGTTGGGGTTAGCACCTTGCAATCCACACTGTGTTGCGTGGCCCCTTGACTTGGGGTTAGGGACATTCCCGCCCTCCTTTGCGCCCCCGAGAAGGCACGAGTGAGTTAGCCTGATTTTGTTACCCTTTGTTGCGGACCACTTTTGATTTTGCTCCCCGCGCTTGGCGTTGGAGACCCCCGAGAATGCAAGGGTGGCGTAGCAGTTCCGCCCTCTTTTGGGGCCCCCTTTTTCCTTTTGCCCTTCATGTTTGCAACAACGTCCTCTAAGCAAAGCTCTGCAGAAGGCACCGAGGCATGCACGAAGAAATCGGCGACAATGAGACCAGTGGGCACGGGTGACACCCTTAGAAAATGCATGCAGTGTACTATTATTGCTTGGTTGTTTGTGACACTCTACCCTTGATCTGATGAAGGAGCTTACTCATCATTCATCTGTTCATGGGTAAAGAGTCACAGACACAGACTAAGGTGCCATGCATGCGGGGGGACCGACAATCAAAATGTATGCCCTCCTATTGCAGGCTACTGCACTCATTGGACTTTCTTGGGGTTATTTCAGGCCTCCGGCTCGGCTCTCTTCCCTGCATTGTATGTTGTACGTTATGTTTTGCTTATGCACATGGGGTGCCTGGCTGTGTTTCTGTCATGTTTCCTCCCAGGTATTTACACCTTTCGATTCGTTTCTATTTTTTTCAACCGTGTTTGCCCCCAAGACCCCACCCCCCAAGGCGCGCCCACGGACATCAACGTATACGGAGGGGATCCGGATATGGAAATTGAAAGGGGGCACTACATGCTGTTTTGGTGCACATATTGTGGGTTGAGGTTTCACCCAAGGCCGCTCTTTTGGTTCCGGGCATGTAAGTGTTGTATGTATGTACGTTCAGAAGCACAGCTGAGCAACCCCATGTGCTTGAATGCTAGTGGGGGGTGGCCCCAACCTTGTTTTGGCCACCCCCCGTAAGCTGTCCAATTCTGCGATGGACACAGCAACGCCCTGTGCAGTCGGTCTCCATCAAACACACCCTCCAATCGCACTCAGATGATCCAGGGCAGAAAGCGTTTATGAATGAGACCAAGGCGTGACCTTGTTTTGGCCACCCCCCGTAACATACCCCCTGGTGTGGGGTATGGGTGGCAATGTTTCCCATGAGACAAATTTTAGGTCCCAGTGTGAGGCCGCACCACCCGCCAGCCGGGAACACAGCACAATAATTTTCTTTGGCCAAGCTGTGGCTAATCCGTCTCGAGTGAACTTCATTTATCCAGCCGGAGAGGGGGGAAAAGAAAAAACTGATGATTGGGGACGCCCGGGGCTCCTCATCAGTGTGGAGTCGCGATGCCCAACCCCCTTGTAAAGCGGGCTTAGCGAAATACCATTCAGAATGTCTATTTCTACGCCAGGGTAACGTGCCCTTTTGCATGTGACAGTTGCAAAACCCAATAGAGCTTGTGGGTGTCCCATAAGTGTATCTTTTTTCAACCCTCAGATTGTCCATAGTGCTCTATGGCACACACAAATGTGCTAACCATTCAAGAATGGGTTGCCACCAATTTGAGTTCACGCTGCATCAAAGCGATACTGTTTGGGCAAAACCATTGCTCCAACGCATTGGCAGTGAGGTGCCTCATGCCACTCACAACAAGGTCAGTGATTTCATTAAGGCCCAAGGTGCCTACCTCAAACCGAAGCACTCTTCGGCCTCAGGGAAGTGTGCGACTGCTTTCAGGGGAGTGCTATACCGCACGGTACCACTAAACTCGGACTCTTCTGAGGCAACACAGCATCATTCTACTTTTGAAGTTGCCCCCCCCCCCCCCCCCCACGAACACTTGTTGAATGGTTTGTTTGCCAAAACCATTGAAGTTACCAACAACCTGGACGACTATGTAGGACGGATGTTTGCTATAAACGGCGCAATGGCAATGGTGCCCGACATTAGTGAGGCGACTGTCATCAAGTTTTTACAAAGCAAGGGGCTACGGCCCACTTGTCATCCACAACAGATACGTACGTGATCTGGAACCCCGTGATGCGGTGCACATGCTGCACAATGCCGTCAAACCTCCCTCCACAGCTCCTGATGCCCCTGATGGGCAGTGAGGACCTCCCGAACTTGCTGAAATTTGCACATTGTCTTCTAGTGCCCTTCTATGACAATTGTGCTGAGGGAGAGGTATGGGCAGGTTTTCGGTGACATATGTTCTTTTGGTATTGCACATCGCGCGCAAGCACCGCCTTGTGTCCAAGTACCAGGACGCGGTCTGACCGTCATTGCCCTGACTTTCCTCGTGCTTGCGCAAGGGGGGGGGGGTACCATGGCCGGAACCCCGCAAAAAAGAACACAAACGTGCAACAATTCCAAAGATGCACAATATCACTCTGTGCGTTTGTGCTTTCCGTGTTTTACTGCTACTGTTGTTCTTTTCTAGAAACTCCACGGTGCAAAAATGCTGTGCTGTCAGGCGGCTCGCCCCAAGGGAGGGGTCATCCTCCTCCACGGCGTTGCTCTAGATGCCATCCCACTCCCACGTATGGACGGCATCACAGTGCTACCTGCCGGCCCCAATCCCGATCAGACCCTGGGGCAAGCCATGCGCCTGGCCGCCAGCGGTTCTCAGATTGCCCTCCAGGCCCCTGCGGACCAGCCCGCGGTGTGGCCGAAGATGCTGCGCAAGGCCCGCATCCCCTTCGCCACCGCTTTCCTGCACCGCAGCCCCGCCCAACTCGTCGCTGCAGCCGCGGGGCCCACACAGGCACTTGATTTGTTGGAGAGTTTCTACACGAAGATGACCGGCAGCCGGGACAGTCATGTCCCCCATGCGGGCCCCCTGCGGCATGCCGACCTCCGACGCGCCATGGCCCAGCTCCGGAAGAGCATCCCCCCGGGCTCTGCCCTTACCAACCGCTGCACGGCCGTCGAGCACCGCCTGACCACAGCCCTGGGGCTGGCTGACCGGCGGTCCGTGTACCTCGTGCCGCGCAGAGCCGCTCACGTGGTCGTGCCCGTCGCCCAGGCCACGCGGTTGTCCCGGGAAATGGCCCCACATCTGGAGGCCTCCCGCGGCCGCGTCCTCAGGGCCGGGTCCTCACTGACCACGGCGCCCACCACCACCACCAAGGGCCTTACACCCACAACCCCGCCGACCGGCAGCGCCTCGAAGGCAGTGGCCGCGGCGACCACAAACCCGGTGGGCTCGGGCGGTGGTACTGGGGCATGCGTGACGTACAACATCAAGCAGAACGACCTCAATGCCGCGGCGGTGCGTGCCAGTACACTGGGCGGGGACGAAAGCCTGGCAAACCTACGAGCGGCGCTGAAAGCCACCGCGCCGGCCAATGGGATGATGTTCCTGCAGGCAAACAATTTCCCGGTGTCCTCGGCCGATGAAGCCACCACGATTGCGAGTGAGATCGCAACAGACTGCATCTTGACGATGAGCAGCCAAGCCACGAATTCGCAGGCGACGGCTGAGGCCGCCGCAGCGTCCGGTCAGGCGGCGGCGGCCAACGCAGCGGCGACCCAGGCCAATGTCGACGCTATGAGGGGGAACCTGGCGCCTGCCGCGACGGCCGGGCCGCTGCCGGACGCGACCATTGCGACGGGTGGCGCCTCCGCCGCCGGGACTGTGGAGCAGGTGGTGGACTTGACCATGAACCAGTGGCAGAAGGTGTTCCAGGCAAACAACCTCCTGCGCGGCTTCTCCGTCACCGCCAACGGCATCAAGCCCGCCCCCAAACAGCCCTGGGTCTGGAATCCTGACGCCGTGAGCTACGCGGTCCAGGACGGGTCGATCATCCAGGCCAAGCTGTGCAAGTCCCTGGCCAGTGCGGACTCCGTCGCATCCGGTTTCACCAGCACGTCCGTGGGCGTCAGCGCCGGGATTCCCGCGGGCGCCTCCGTCGGCCTCAGCGTCGGCTCCGACAGTGCGCAGTCGGATTCCGAGGCTACCTCCAGCCAAGAGACCACTCTGCTCACGCAGTGGCTGTACCCCAGGGCAAAGATCTGGCCGCAGCCGAGTCTGCGGCTGTCGGACCAATACCTGGCAGACCTGAGGGAAGCGCTGGACGCCACGAAGGAGCCGTCCGCTGTGACTCGAGCCGCGAATCTCAACGAAGTGCTGCTTGCGTATGGGGACTTCTACCCGGAGTCCGTGACTTTGGGGGGCAAGGCTTACCAAATGGAGGCCTCTGAAGCGTCCGGAAACTGGAGTGGTAGCAGCACCACAAAGTCCACGAATGTGGGGGTGTCTGCCGGTTACGGGCCTGTCAGTGCAGATGTGGGTACGAGCAAGGGGTCGGACAATGCCGACAACGCGAGTACGTCCGGAAGCAGCGCGAATAATAACTACCAGACCACCGGCGGGAACGGGCTCCTCAACGGCAACAGCGATCTTTGGATCCAGAGCGTGGGCCAGGCGGCCAACTGGCGGATCATTGAATACGGGATGCTGACGGAGATGACGGAGTTCTTGCCCGACGACATCACGGCAGCTATGACCGAGCTGACGGATGCCACACCGTCGGTGCAGGTCGTGACTGACCCCAAGAACACCAACTACACCATGTCGCTCGACAAGCAGTTCCTCAAGTTGTCCCTCAAGAGCAGCGGCCTCTCGTTGGGCGTCTTGTCCGGGGCCAAACCGGGGGACGCTGCGATCCTTCGGCGCGCCGCGGCCGAGGACGGGTTCAACAACGCCACCATTTGGTATGCTGAGTGGAAGTCCACAGGGCTTACGCTCCGCAGTGAAGGCACAATTGGGGCTGAAACGTTGTATTTGACGCAGAAGAACAACCAATTGGTGACCCTGCAGGCACTCAAGGTTGGCAGTGCGCAGACCGACCAGCTGTGGACCCTGGCGGACATCAATGGAACCAAGGCACTTGTGAGCAACCGGAACTATTTGGCCGCTGGCCAGGGCAAGAGCAAGATCATTATTCAGGCTGACATTAATAGGGATGATTTGGCCCCCGCCGTCTTTGACAAAAAGGATTACGGCTCCAAAGACGATTACGGGCTCTTAACGGAGGCTGCGAGTTCCCTCGCTGCCAATGCGGAGGCCTCGTTGGATGACCTCAAAGCGATCCCATGGAATTATCTGGTCCAGTCCTGGACCGAGACAGCCACGGAGTTGTACATGAAGGTCAAGGAGTCAGACGGGAGTGACAGCACGTACGACGAGAAGTACTACATTGACTTCGCCGATCTGAATGTGGCCTCTTGGGACATGATGACTGTGGAGGAGCGTCGGGCTCAGTTCAATACGCTTTTGGGAACGAAGATTCAGGACAAGGCTTCGGATTTCAAAAGCTACGTTGAAGACAGCGAAGGTAAGGTCATCAAGATCGAGGAAATCTACTACAAACTGGCTTTCCCCTCTCTCACCACGATGGCCCCGGCCCCCTCCGAGGCTCAAATGTGCAAGTTGACATCCCCCAACAACACCACCACCACGGGTTTCGAGGTGACGCAGGTGGATGTCTCGGAAGTGGCTAAGTCCATCCCCAGCAGCGAGTCCATGGAACAATGCGCCTGCTGCCGGCAAGGCTGGGCAAGTGCCGCAGTGGGCAGTTCCCCCACCAACACCAAGACAGTCGACCTTTCCGAGACAACGAGGGTGGACTGGCAGACTGGCTACGTCGTCAACGATCCCTCCTACAGCTCGATCTCGGACACCCTGATCCTGCAGGGCGTCGACAACAAGGCCCGTTCGGCCATTGTTAAGCGGACGGACAGCACCGGTGGATGGGGCCAGAACCCGACGCTGCTGCTGTGCCCCAGCTCTGCAGCAGTGGCCACTGCTCCAACTAAGTGATACGGGGGTGGATGGGACCGTCAGCACCTTGGATGGGCACTTTTGTTTGCTCCCTGTTACTTTCAACACCAGGGCGTGTCTGCGGAGCACTGACCCCCCTCTTGGGCAACGGGGAAAAGTCCCGCTCTGCTGCAATTCCTAGGTCCATGCCCCATGCAAGGCCAAGGGCTCGCAGTCCAATGCAGCTCCGGGGAGGGGCGCCCTTTCTCTAATTGGGCTCCAAGAGGCGGGCCCACTAAAAGCATTGCAGGGCGTCTGAAATTGTTCAAAAAAGTGATTTGGCAGAAAAATCAGGAAAATCTGGTTCACCCCAATGTTTTCCGGAAAATCTGTTCGGAACCAATGCCAATGGAAGGCTAAGGTCTGGCCTTTGGAGCCTGTTTTCCAGACCCCCCGCCCCAATTCACACTGGCTCGAAGGGCCCCCCTCTCTGGAGTTGCAATGGAACACAGGCCAAGGGTAGTGAGGACGGGAGAACACAAGGGGAACAGGGCATGGTCACGGTGTCCAAGAGAGCATTTCATGACATGGTTGCTCTGTCTGAGGAATACCAATATCCGGACGCTTGCTGTCCAACTGCCGACCGTGGCCCCCGTCCCGCCCGATGCATCCCACCTCTTGGCACAGAAAGCAGCAGTCCCCTCAGGTGATCAGCCAGCTCCTAGTGCCATATCAAGAGCCTCCACCCCTGAGTCGTGACACGTTCAGACAGCCAATCGTATGTGCTGGCAGCGAGTGTGCTGTTTTGATGCAGCTGTCTTTCTTTTGTTTGGCCCTCGCAAGGGAAGGCGATGCACCTGAACCTGCACCTGCACCTGGCCGCCGCCGCGGGGGCAGGGCCAGGATTCCTGGCGACATGCAACTAGCAGTGCATGGCGATGCTTCTCTCCGCTCCCTGCTCCTGTTGAATGGCCACTGAAAGCTGTTTGCAAGGGGAGTCCAGGGTTGCCAGGCCTATTAGCCCCCCTGCGCCTCCCTGGTACGCCATGTACCTCACGACCCGGCTGCTGTTGTGTGTGTTTTCAGAAACTGTATTATATTTTATGGTGCATCTGCCTCGGCGTTGTGCTTCTATAAGCTATGATGAATGGGGCTTGATTGCCCGTCAATATAAATGATCATCGGGATCATCCTGCGACGCTCTCTCTCTCTCTCTCTCACTCTCTCTCTCTCACTCTCTCTCTCTCTCTCTCTCTCTCTCTCTGCTGAATATGTGAGGGGCCACCGAGGCATTTGATAACAAGTTTGCCACGCACATGGAAGCCAAACACTCGCAGACGGCCTTACACTGTATTGAGAACCGGGTTTCTTGGACAACTGAAGGGCCCCTCGCCAAGCCCTGTCCACTTTAAATCCCCACATCTGCAGCCAAAAGGCTGCGACCTAGATCACCTGGGACCAACTGAACCCAAAGTTTACGGGTCTTGTAGGGCGAGTTTTGGAGCAGGTGGCCGCATGTTAACCAAAAGAGACAGCGAAATTGTACAAGAATACAAAAGAGTATGGGCAATCAGGTGAAGTTCTTGGTCCGCACAGTGTGCAATACTGGACTCTACCCTTGTACCTGGCTTGCACGGCAATTGTGGCATGAACGGGGACATTGGCTCTATTGGGACAAGGCTTTCTTTTGAGAATGATGTTGGCCTTGCTGCAGTCCTATTGCGTGTGTGCTTTGACGCCCCTGTTTGTCTTGTCCCCTGCAGGGGACGTCACTCTCGACATCCTGTTGGCAAGGGGACTCTAGGTTCAAATTTCAAGCTTCCTGGAACCCCCGCCTTGGTCCCTAACAGGGCAAGGGAGGGAGGGGGGGGGTAAGGCAGAGAAAAGGGTGCAACCCCCGCCTCAGTCCCTGACAGAGAAAGGGGGAGGGTGAAGTTGATGAAGGGAACTTGTGATGACCTGCCTTTACACAATAGCGGTGCTTGTGCCAGTTACCGAACAGTGAACAAGCTGAACCACGCTTTCTTTTGTTTCAAACGGCCACACAACACACAAACAAGAGGTGTTCAGTCGTGACCATCGTATCGCAAATGCCTACGCAAGGGTTAGGTGCACCTCCATCCCGGTGATGTCCCACCTCATGCCATGACCACCTATGACCAACCTACGGTCGTAGTAGTTTCATGATCGACACTGCCACCCATTCCGTCATTTCATGGTTCACCGTTGTTTGGTTGAGGTGACAACAAACACTGATCTCAATGGCGCTGGTGTCATTAAACTGAGTGATGTTGTTGATCCGCGGCATCGCTTGAGACCTTGGGAGGGTGTCATCACGCAAGAGTTTGAAATCCCCCTCGGTCGCAGTATCAGGATCAAAAACCTCGAATCTAAAGTTGTGACCCCAATGGTACATGAAACCAACCTGCAGCGAAGGACCGCGGTCAGTGTCAGTGTCGGAGGCCAATCTAACCAACATCTTGCACTCCCCAGTGGAGAAAGTGTCGCCAGTGGTTGACGTGATTCAAGCCTTCACACCAAGAACCATGCATGTCCACCAAATCATTATGACTCCAAACCAATGTACACAAAGCTGCATAAGAGGAAAGCACGGTCATGCTATTAGGTGCAGCCGCAAGAGCCATCAAAATGGGCTGCTTGAGCTCTACTTGTTCAAAATAAGTGAAAAGGATTCAAAATAGTGACAAAGTGGGGAAGATGTGAGCTAGAATTCCACCAGCCTCTCCGTGACTGGCACCTTACGGCCGCGTGCTTGTTTGATGAACTCCCAAATTTTTATATGGAGCCAGCTAACCCCCCTACCGGGCGCAAGCACCACCCTTGCGCAAGCACTACTACCCGGTTAAACCCTGGTTTTTAGAACCATGTCCTATTCTGCCTATCCAAACTTCTGCCCCTTACGCAAGCACCGTGACTTAGTGATTCCGCCGTTTTCTGTGCCTTTGATGGTGCCTGCACAACAAGTGGGGGAGGGACTGGTGTTGAAAAACTCCCAGACTTGTGCCTTGTACCTAAGCTCCACCGCGACATTCCTGGACCGTGCATTCTCTACCTACTCCCCAACATGGTCATGCAAATGGACGAGGTGCACCACCACATGGTGCTCCTTGCCCCCATTCTCATCATAGGGGACTTCAAATCTGCACGACGGCCCATGGACCACGGGGGGGGGGCTATGATCACTGGGGCCTACTGAGACACATGAATCAATGGGTCGACAGAATCCCCCACTGCACTAAGCCCATCATCCACCTCACCTACTCACACACATTCTGTGACATGAACACAAGGCGTATAACCTCTTGTGCTAGGCATATGGTGGCCCCAGTGCTTAGTGCTTAGTGCAGATGACCACCCGGGAGCCATATGGCTGTCACTAGGCTTGGTTGAAATGAGTGAACCAGAAGAAGAGGCATCCCAGGAACATGAAATCACAGCGACAGGCCTACTCCACTGTGATACCTCGGGATCTGATGACAGCAAGCCGCATAGATGGTCTGAGGGAACTGATTTTAGCACTGATGTCAGCGACACAAACAAAAAGAGGAACAAATCTGCGTGTGGCGATTCCTAGCGAAGGTGTGCGGGTAGCCTTCTGCTCAGAAATACAAAAAGCCACATTTCTATAAATTCCCGAAATTTGCTTTCACCTTCATCATTTCCTGCATGAACTGCTGACCACGCTGATCACCGATTTATCATCTGTCGATTTCGCCGAGATCCGAACTCCACAGTCATATACCAGACGACGCGTTTCAAGTCATCTGTGAATCCCAATATCATCCGAGATCATATTCAATCAGCATGGGCAAAGGAAAAGAACGAGCAGGACTTAAAGCGAGCGGCCATGTTAAAGACCGCATTGACCGCATCGAGAATGAGGTGAAGACAAGCAACGAAATTGGCCAAGTCCGACGTAATCAGCAATTAAACGAAAGACGACGAACCCAAGGCCAATTTCAAAATGAAATGGAACGTGTCAATGAACAACAACCTCAACAACCTCAACCTTCCAAAGATGATGAACGAGATCAACAAAGCCCCAATAAAACCAAGAACTCACAAGAACAAGATGGAAATCCGACAACTCCGAACAAACATCGAACTCCCCAACGTTCTCAAAGACCATCTCCAAATGGAAAGCAAAAGACTCCAAGTAATAGTGGGCCTTCAAACTCTCAGGATATTCCTTCAAGCTCAACCCAATCCCAACTTTCTCTCTCACCGCCCTCATCCAGTTCCTCTCTTGCTCCCACCCTTAACCCACCTAAAGATTCAACACCCAAAGGTAAATACTCCACTCCCTCATCCAAAATCCCCACCGACAAAACCTCACTTCGCAAACTACTAGACTCAAACAAGGCTCCACAAATTTTCGACTTTTCACCACAAGGCAACACACAAGCCTTTTCCTCTCGCCAACACTCCCTTCCCCCGGAAATCATAGCCGAAGAGTGGAACTCTTCCGAAGGCTTCGAAGTCGGCATTTTTATGACCGACACACAACACATTTTTGGAGATTCCTACACCCCCCTTCTTTCCACCTCAACCACAAAACAAAAAGAGGCTCTCCAACACGCCAAATACATCTCTTGCGGTGATGGTTTTGACCAAGACAACCTCTCTCTTGTCCTATCCACATCCACCACACGCACTTTTCTCGCCACCCCACTTTGCACCGACATTTTTGATCAAGGCGCCGAACACAATACCTACAACCATGTCCTCACCCTCTTTGAATCCGTCCACGACCTCGCCTCCAAACAAATTTTCTTGAAAGGAAAAATCTTTCTTCCGGTACTCGACGCAAGCCTCTCCCCCGCCGACACCATCATATGGGACTACCGCCCAATTTTGCAAAAGTTCATAAGATACCTAGACAACATTTCCTACATTGACACTTACAAACCTTTCATTCATGACAACAACAACATCTTTTCTTCAACACCCCCCAAAACAAGCCACATTCAACAACACCACCGGCATAATGATCATAACCATTGACACATCCAAAACATACTCTTACCAACCACCACCACGCTCCCCAAAGGACCCCGCCACCGCCCGATTAAGAGTTGACATCTTAAAAAAACAACTCAACGATGGTAGCCGGGAAAGTGCCTACGATTTCATCAACAGGTCACTTCAAGGCAAAATGCATGAAAAGGCCTCAATTGCCTCCTCAACGGCTGATTTTCAACGAACGGCTTTCCACAAACGCCCTTCCCCCATCTCCAAACACCCCCAAGGTGACCAAGACCACGAGTACTTCCGTTTCGACATAGATTGTCACACGGAAGAGGTCGAAGAACTAGCAACCACACTCCAACAACAACACCCTCTCACATCTCAATCACCAACAATAATTGCATTCCCCTTTGATCTTGCCACCCACCCCGACACCTTTGTTGCCACGCTTCGTAGAGGACACCCTGCCGCTCCACCACTTGAACTCCTAAACCAACTAACGAGCATCCCAAGAATTGATGAATTTTTGAAATTCGCAATAGTTCGAACCAAATATTCCATTCTCTTCCATGTAGACTCCGAATGCATCCCTTCTCCCACCAACTCAGAAATAGGCCGACTCCATTGGTTGAACCAACTGCTTTGGGATGCGGGTCTTGTCTTGCTATACCCCAATGGGAAATACACTCCCAACCCCCGCATTCAGCAAGCCAACTCTCAACCCAAAAAGCACGTCCTCACCTCTTCCAAGGCCGTGGTCGCCGAAGCACCAGCCGCAACCACCCACATTTCCCTCGCCAAAGCAGCGGCTATCTTCGGCGAAATTGAAAAAATCATTCCACTCCATTTCTCGTCCATGTCAATTGGAACATCACTCCATTACGAGATCACCTATACCAACGACGACTCTCCAATCATTGCGCATGGTCAAGAAATCACAGGGATCAATTTTTCTCAAGGTCAAAACATCAATCTCCAAAAACAACAATCTCTAATTCACAACAAGCGCCTCACCACCGACCAAGAGCACATCCATGAATGGTCTGTCATCGAACAGCTCGGAGCTGACTTGGGTGCCAAGAGTCATAAAAATCAACTTCTCACCAATAAACCTCCCAATGCTAAATACACGAAGCGAAAGTGAGACTCCACGTCTCCTTCCCTCCACGCATCTCTCTCTCCACCTTCTGAAAGATTACCATGTCAATCTCAGAACCCATTCGCGAATCTCTACTTCAACCAGGTTCTCCCCTCCCATACTCCCCCACAACCATGCTTTCTCTCATCACATAATTGCGATTTCGGCTTCGAGCTCTCCACTTCCACCAACTCTAATCGAATCTCTTATCGACATAAATGCATTTATTGTGTGTCGATCAAAGCGTCCCCTTCACTGCTCTCATTCTAGTTTCTGCAAATCTCGGTATGTTTCACAACATCCGTCATTCAAATTTTGCACTCGCTTCCGTTAGGTTAGGGACTCGCAATCCACACTTTGTTGCGGCCCCTTGAGTTGGGGTTAGGGACTCGCAATCCACGCATTGTTGCGTGGCCCCTTGAGTTGGGGTTTAGCGACTCTCAATCCACGCTTTATTGTGTGGCCCCTTGAGTTGGGGTTAGGGACTCTCAATCCATGCTTTGTTGCTTGGCCCCTTAAGTTGAGGTTCGGGATTTCGCAATCCACGCTTTGTTGCGTGGCCCCTTGAGTTGGGGTTAGGGACTTGCAACCACGCTTTGTTGCTTGGCCCCTTGAGTTCAGGTTAGGGACTCGCAATCAACACTTTGTTGCGTGGCCCCTTGAGTTGGGGTTAGCACCTCGCAATCCACGCTTTGTTGCGTGGCCCCTTGAGTTGGGGTTAGCACCTCGCAATCCACGCATTGTTGCGTGGCCCCTTGAGTTGGGGTTAGGGACTCGCAATCCACGCTTTGTTGTGTGGCCCCTTGAGTTCGGGTTAGGGACTCGCATTCCACGCATTGTTGCGTGGCCCCTTGAGTTCGGGTTAGGGACTCTCAATCCACGCTTTGTTGCGTGGCCCCTTGAGTTGGGGTTAGGGACTTGCAATCCGCGCATTGTTGCGTGGCCCTTTGAGTTGGGGTTAGCACCTTGCAATCCACACTTTGTTGTGTGGCCCCTTGAGTTGGGGTTAGGGACTCGCGAATCCACCCATTGTTGTGTCGCCCCTTGAGTTCGGGTTAGGGACTTGCAATCCACGCTTTGTTGTGTGGCCCCTTGAGTTGGGGTTAGGGACTTGCAATCCGCGCATTGTTGCGTGGCCCTTTGAGTTGGGGTTAGCACCTTGCAATCCACACTTTGTTGCGTGGCCCCTTGAGTTGGGGTTAGGGACTCGCAAATCCACGCATTGTTGCGTGGCCCCTTGAGTTGGGGTTAGGGACTCTCAATCCACGCTTTGTTGCGTGGCCCCTTGAGTTGGAGTTAGCACCTCGCAATCCACACTTTGTTGTGTGGCCCCTTGAGTTGGGGTTAGGGACTCGCAATCCACGCTTTGTTGCGTGGCCCCTTGAGTTCCGGTTAGGGACTTGCAATCCACGCATTGTTGCGTGGCCCTTTGAGTTGGGGTTAGCACCTTGCAATCCACACTTTGTTGCGTGGCCCCTTGAGTTGGGGTTAGGGACTCGCAAATCCACGCATTGTTGCGTGGCCCCTTGAGTTGGGGTTAGGGATTTGCAATCCACGCATTGTTGTGTGGCCCCTTGAGTTGGGGTTAGGGACTCGCAAATCCACGCATTGTTGTGTGGCCCCTTGAGTTCGGGTTAGGGACTTGCAATCCACGCATTGTTGTGTGGCCCCTTGAGTTGGGGTTAGGGACTCGCAATCCACGCTTTGTTGCGTGGCCCCTTGAGTTGGGGTTAGGGACTCGCAATCCACGCTTTGTTGTGTGGCCCCTTGAGTTCGGGTTAGGGACTTGCAATCCACGCATTGTTGCGTGGCCCCTTGAGTTGGGGTTAGCACCTCGCAATCCACACTTTGCTGCGTGGCCCCTTGAGTTGGGGTTAGGGACTCGCAATCGACGCTTTGTTGCGTGGCCCCTTGAGTTGGGGTTAGGGACTCGCAATCCACGCTTTGTTGCGTGGCCCCTTGAGTTGGGGTTAGGGACTCTCAATCCACGCTTTGTTGCGTGGCCCCTTGAGTTGGGGTTAGGGACTTGCAATCCTTGCATTGTTGCGTGGCCCCTTGTGTTAGGGTTAGCACCTCGCAATCCACGCTTTGTTGCGTGGCCCCTTGAGTTGGGGTTAGGGACTTGCAATCGACGCTTTGTTGTGTGGCCCCTTGAGTTCGGGTTGGGGACTCGCAATCCACGCATTGTTGCGTGGCCCCTTGAGTTGGGGTTAGGGACTCGCAATCCACGCTTTGTTGCGTGGCCTTTTGAGTTGGGGTTAGGGACTCTCAATCCACGCTTTGTTGCGTGGCCCCTGGAGTTGGGGTTAGGGACTCGCAATCCACACTTTGTTGCGGCCCCTTGAGTTGGGGTTAGGGACTCGCAATCCACGCATTGTTGCGTGGCCCCTTGAGTTGGGGTTTAGGGACTCTCAATCCACGCTTTATTGTGTGGCCCCTTGAGTTGGGATTAGGGACTCTCAATCCATGCTTTGTTGCTTGGCCCCTTAAGTTGAGGTTCGGGATTTCGCAATCCACGCATTGTTGCGTGGCCCCTGGAGTTGGGGTTAGCACTTCGCAATCCACACTTTCTTGCGTGGCCCCTTGAGTTGGGGTTAGGGACTCGCAATCCACGCTTTGTTGCGTGGCCCCTTGAGTTCGGGTTAGGGACTTGCAATCCACGCATTGTTGCGTGGCCCTTTGAGTTGGGGTTAGCACCTTGCAATCCACACTTTGTTGCATGGCCCCTTGAGTTGGGGTTAGGGACTCGCAAATCCACGCATTGTTGTGTGGCCCCTTGAGTTCGGGTTAGGGACTTGCAATCCACGCATTGTTGTGTGGCCCTTTGAGTTGGGGTTAGCACCTTGCAATCCACACTTTGTTGCGTGGCCCCTTGAGTTGGGGTTAGGGACTCGCAAATCCACGCATTGTTGTGTGGCCCCTTGAGTTCGGGTTAGGGACTTGCAATCCACGCATTGTTGTGTGGCCCCTTGAGTTGGGGTTAGGGACTTGCAATCCATGCTTTGTTGCGTGGCCCCTTGAGTTGGGGTTAGGGACTCGCAATCCACGCTTTGTTGCGTGGCCCCTTGAGTTGGGGTTAGGGACTCGCAATCCACGCTTTGTTGTGTGGCCCCTTGAGTTCGGGTTAGGGACTTGCAATCCACGCATTGTTGCGTGGCCCCCTGAGTTGGGGTTAGCACCTCGCAATCCACGCTTTGTTGCGTGGCCCCTCGAGTTGGGGTTAGGGACTCGCAATCGACGCTTTGTTGTGTGGCCCCTTGAGTTCGGGTTGGGGACTCGCAATCCACGCATTGTTGCGTGGCCCCTTGAGTTGGGGTTAGGGACTCGCAATCCACGCTTTGTTGCGTGGCCTTTTGAGTTGGGGTTACGGACTCTCAATCCACGCTTTGTTGCGTGGCCCCTGGAGTTGGGGTTAGGGACTCGCAATCCACACTTTGTTGCGGCCCCTTGAGTTGGGGTTAGGGACTCGCAATCCACGCATTGTTGCGTGGCCCCTTGAGTTGGGGTTTAGGGACTCTCAATCCACGCTTTATTGTGTGGCCCCTTGAGTTGGGGTTAGGGACTCTCAATCCATGCTTTGTTGCTTGGCCCCTTAAGTTGAGGTTCGGGATTTCGCAATCCACGCTTTGTTGCGTGGCCCCTTGAGTTGGGGTTAGCACTTCGCAATCCACACTTTGTTGCGTGGCCCCTTGAGTTGGGGTTAGGGACTCGCAATCCACGCTTTGTTGCGTGGCCCCTTGAGTTCGGGTTAGGGACTTGCAATCCACGCATTGTTGCGTGGCCCTTTGAGTTGGGGTTAGCACCTTGCAATCCACACTTTGTTGCATGGCCCCTTGAGTTGGGGTTAGGGACTCGCAAATCCACGCATTGTTGTGTGGCCCCTTGAGTTCGGGTTAGGGACTTGCAATCCACGCATTGTTGTGTGGCCCTTTGAGTTGGGGTTAGCACCTTGCAATCCACACTTTGTTGCGTGGCCCCTTGAGTTGGGGTTAGGGACTCGCAAATTCACGCATTGTTGTGTGGCCCCTTGAGTTCGGGTTAGGGACTTGCAATCCACGCATTGTTGTGTGGCCCCTTGAGTTGGGGTTAGGGACTTGCAATCCATGCTTTGTTGCGTGGCCCCTTGAGTTGGGGTTAGGGACTCGCAATCCACGCTTTGTTGCGTGGCCCCTTGAGTTGGGGTTAGGGACTCGCAATCCACGCTTTGTTGTGTGGCCCCTTGAGTTCGGGTTAGGGACTTGCAATCCACGCATTGTTGCGTGGCCCCCTGAGTTGGGGTTAGCACCTCGCAATCCACGCTTTGTTGCGTGGCCCCTCGAGTTGGGGTTAGGGACTCGCAATCGACGCTTTGTTGCGTGGCCCCTTGAGTTGGGGTTAGGGACTCTCAATCCACGCTTTGTTGCGTGGCCCCTTGAGTTGGGGTTAGGGACTTGCAATCCACGCATTGTTGCATGGCCCCTTGAGTTAGGGTTAGCACCTCGCAATCCACGCTTTGTTGCGTGGCCCCTTGAGTTGGGGTTAGGGACTCGCAATCCACGCATTGTTGTGTGGCCCCTTGAGTTCGGGTTAGGGACTCGCAATCCACGCATTGTTGCGTGGCCCCTTGAGTTGGGGTTAGGGACTCGCAATCCACGCTTTGTTGCGTGGCCTTTTGAGTTGGGGTTAGCACCTTGCAATCCACACTTTTTTGCGTGGCCCCTTGAGTTGGGGTTAGGGACTCGCAAATCCACGCTTTATTGTGTGGCCCCTTGAGTTGGGGTTAGGGACTCTCAATCCATGCTTTTTTGCTTGGCCCCTTAAGTTGAGGCTCGGGATTTCGCAATCCACGCTTTGTTGCGTGGCCCCTTGAGTTGGGGTTAGGGACTTGCAACCACGCTTTGTTGCTTGGCCCCTTGAGTTCAGGTTTGGGATTTCGCAATCCACGCTTTGTTGCGTGGCCCCTTGAGTTGGGGTTAGGGACTCGCAATCCACGCTTTGTTGTGTGGCCCCTTGAGTTCGGGTTAGGGACTCGCAATCCACGCATTGTTGCGTGGCCCCTTGAGTTGGGGTTAGCACCTCGCAATCCACACTTTGTTACGTGGCCCCTTGAGTTGGGGTTAGGGACTCGCAATCCACGTTTTGTTGCGTGGCCCCTTGAGTTGGGGTTAGGGCCTTGCAATCCGCGCATTGTTGCGTGGCCCCTTGAGTTGGGGTTAGCACCTTGCAATCCACACTTTTTTGCGTGGCCCCTTGAGTTGGGGTTAGGGACTCGCAAATCCACGTATTGTTGTGTGGCCCCTTGAGTTCGGGTTAGGGACTTGCAATCCACGCTTTGTTGCGTGGCCCCTTGAGTTGGGGTTAGGGACTTGCAATCCATGCTTTGTTGCGTGGCCCCTTGAGTTGGGGTTAGGGACTCGCAATCCACGCTTTGTTGCGTGGCCCCTTGAGTTGGGGTTAGGGACTTGCAATCCACGCATTGTTGCGTGGCCCCTTGAGTTGGGGTTAGGGACTCTCAATCGACGCTTTGTTGCGTGGCCCCTTGAGTTGGGGTTAGGGACTCTCAATCCACGCTTTGTTGCATGGCCCCTTGAGTTGGGGTTAGGGACTCGCAATCCACACTTTGTTGCGGCCCCTTGAGTTGGGGTTAGGGACTCGCAATCCACGCATTGTTGCGTGGCCCCTTGAGTTGGGGTTTAGGGACTCTCAATCCACGCTTTATTGTGTGGCCCCTTGAGTTCAGGTTTGGGATTTCGCAATCCACGCTTTGTTGCGCGGCACCTTGAGTTGGGGTTAGGGACTCTCAATCCACGCTTTGTTGCGGCGCCTTGAGTTGGGGTTAGGGACTCGCAATCCACGCTTTGTTGTGTGGCCCCTTGAGTTGGGGTTAGCACCTCGCAATCCACGCTTTGTTGCGTGGCCCCTTGAGTTGGGGTTAGGGACTCGCAATCGACGCTTTGTTGCGTGGCCCCTTGAGTTGGGGCTAGGGACTCTCAATCCACGCTTTGTTGCGTGGCCCCTTGAGTTGGGGTTAGGGACTCTCAATCCACGCATTGTTGCGGCCCCTTGAGTTGGGGTTAGGGACTCGCAATCCACGCATTGTTGCGTGGCCCCTTGTGTTAGGGTTAGCACCTCGCAATCCACGCTTTGTTGCGTGGCCCCTTGTGTTAGGGTTAGGGACTCGCAATCGACGCTTTGTTGCGTGGCCCCTTGAGTTGGGGTTAGGGACTCTCAATCGACGCTTTGTTGCGGCCCCTTGAGTTGGGGTTAGGGACTCGCAATCCACGCATTGTTGCGTGGCCCCTTTTGTTAGGGTTAGCACCTCGCAATCCACGCTTTGTTGCGTGGCCCCTTGAGTTGGGGTTGGGGACTCGCAATCCACGCTTTGTTGTGTGGCCCCTTGAGTTCGAGTTAGGGACTCTCAATCCACGCATTGTTGCGTGGCCCCTTGAGTTGGGGTTAGGGCCTCGCAATCGACGCTTTGTTGCGTGGCCCCTTGAGTTGGGGTTAGGGATTCGCAAATCCACGCATTGTTGCGTGGCCCCTTGAGTTGGGGTTTAGGGACTCTCAATCCACGCTTTATTGTGTGGCCCCTTGAGTTGGGGTTTAGGGACTCTCAATCCATGCTTTGTTGCTTGGCCCCTTAAGTTGAGGTTCGGGATTTCGCAATCCACGCTTTGTTGCGTGGCCCCTTGAGTTGGGGTTAGGGACTTGCAACCACGCTTTGTTGCTTGGCCCCTTGAGTTCAGGTTTGGGATTTCGCAATCCACGCTTTGTTGCGCGTCACCTTGAGTTCGGGTTAGGGACTCGCAATCCACGCTTTGTTGTGTGGCCCCTTGAGTTCGGGTTAGGGACTCTCAATCGACGCTTTGTTGCGGCCCCTTGAGTTGGGGTTAGCACCTCGCAATCCACGCTTTGTTGCGTGGCCCCTTGTGTTAGGGTTAGGGACTCTCAATCCACGCTTTGTTGCGTGGCCCCTTGAGTTGGGGTTGGGGACCCGCAATCCACGCTTTGTTGTGTGGCCCCTTGAGTTGGGGTTAGGGACTCGCAATCCACGCATTGTTGCGTGGCCCCTTGAGTTGGGGTTAGGGACTCGCAATCCACGCTTTGTTGCGTGGCCTTTTGAGTTGGGGTTAGGGACTCTCAATCCACGCTTTGTTGCGTGGCCCCTTGAGTTGGGGTTAGGGACTCTCAATCCACGCTTTGTTGCGTGGCCCCTTGAGTTGGGGTTAGGGACTCGCAAATCCACGCATTGTTGCGTGGCCCCTTGAGTTGGGGTTTAGGGACTCTCAATCCACGCTTTATTGTGTGGCCCCTTGAGTTGGGGTTTAGGGCCTCGCAATCCATGCTTTGTTGCTTGGCCCCTTGAGTTGGGGTTTAGGGACTCTCAATCCACGCTTTATTGTGTGGCCCCTTGAGTTGGGGTTTAGGGACTCTCAATCCATGCTTTGTTGCTTGGCCCCTTAAGTTGAGGTTCGGGATTTCGCAATCCACGCTTTGTTGCGTGGCCCCTTGAGTTGGGGTTACGGACTTGCAACCACGCTTTGTTGCTTGGCCCCTTGAGTTCAGGTTTGGGATTTCGCAATCCACGCTTTGTTGCGCGTCACCTTGAGTTCGGGTTAGGGACTCGCAATCCACGCTTTGTTGTGTGGCCCCTTGAGTTCGGGTTAGGGACTCGCAATCCACGCATTGTTGCATGGCCCCTTGAGTTGGGGTTAGGGACTCTCAATCCACGCTTTGTTGCGTGGCCCCTTGAGTTGGGGTTAGGGACTCGCAATCCACGCTTTGTTGCGTGGCCTTTTGAGTTGGGGTTAGGGACTCGCAATCCACGCTTTGTTGCGTGGCCCTTTGAGTTGGGGTTAGCACTTTGCAATCCACACTTTTTTGCGTGGCCCCTTGAGTTGGGGTTAGGGACTCGCAAATCCACGCATTGTTGTGTGGCCCCTTGAGTTCGGGTTACGGACTTGCAATCCACGCATTGTTGTGTGGCCCCTTGAGTTGGGGTTAGGGACTTGCAATCCATGCTTTGTTGCGTGGCCCCTTGAGTTGGGGTTAGGGACTCGCAATCCACGCATTGTTGCGTGGCCCCTTGAGTTGGGGTTTAGGGACTCTCAATCCACGCTTTATTGTGTGGCCCCTTGAGTTGGGGTTAGGGACTCTCAATCCATGCTTTGTTGCTTGGCCCCTTAAGTTGAGGTTGGGGATTTCGCAATCCACGCTTTGTTGCGTGGCCCCTTGAGTTGGGGTTAGGGACTCTCAATCCATGCTTTGTTGCTTGGCCCCTTAAGTTGAGGTTCGGGATTTCGCAATCCACGCTTTGTTGCGTGGCCCCTTGAGTTGGGGTTAGGGACTTGCAACCACGCTTTGTTGCTTGGCCCCTTGAGTTCAGGTTTGGGATTTCGCAATCCACGCTTTGTTGCGCGGCCCCTTGAGTTCAGGTTTGGGATTTCGCAATCCACGCTTTGTTGCGCGGCACCTTGAGTTCGGGTTAGCACCTCGCAATCCACGCTTTGTTGTGTGGCCCCTTGAGTTGGGGTTAGGGACTCGCAATCCACGCATTGTTGCGTGGCCCCTTAAGTTGGGGTTAGCACCTCGCAATCCACGCTTTGTTGCGTGGCCCCTTGAGTTGGGGTTAGGGAGTCGCAATCGACGCATTGTTGCGTGGCCCCTTGAGTTGGGGTTAGGGACTTGCAATCCGCGCATTGTTGCGTGGCCCTTTGAGTTGGGGTTAGCACCTTGCAATCCACACTTTTTTGCGTGGCCCCTTGAGTTGGGGTTAGGGACTCGCAAATCCACGCATTGTTGCGTGGCCCCTTGAGTTGGGGTTAGGGACTTGCAATCCACGCATTGTTGTGTGGCCCCTTGAGTTGGGGTTAGGGACTTGCAATCCATGCTTTGTTGCATGGCCCCTTGAGTTGGGGTTAGGGACTCGCAATCCACGCTTTGTTGCGTGGCCCCTTGAGTTGGGGTTAGGGACTCGCAATCCACGCTTTGTTGTGTGGCCCCTTGAGTTCGGGTTAGGGACTTGCAATCCACGCATTGTTGCGTGGCCCCTTGAGTTGGGGTTAGCACCTCGCAATCCACACTTTGTTGCGTGGCCCCTTGAGTTGGGGGTAGGGACTCGCAATCGACGCTTTGTTGCGTGGCCCCTTGAGTTGGGGCTAGGGACTCTCAATCCACGCTTTGTTGCGTGGCCCCTTGAGTTGGGGTTAGGGACTCTCAATCCACGCATTGTTGCGGCCCCTTGAGTTGGGGTTAGGGACTCGCAATCCACGCATTGTTGTGTGGCCCCTTGTGTTAGGGTTAGCACCTCGCAATCCACGCTTTGTTGCGTGGCCCCTTGTGTTAGGGTTAGGGACTCGCAATCGACGATTTGTTGCGTGGCCCCTTGAGTTGGGGTTAGGGACTCTCAATCGACGCTTTGTTGCGGCCCCTTGAGTTGGGGTTAGGGACTCGCAATCCACGCATTGTTGCGTGGCCCCTTTTGTTAGGGTTAGCACCTCGCAATCCACGCTTTGTTGCGTGGCCCCTTGAGTTGGGGTTAGGGACTCGCAATCCACGCTTTGTTGTGTGGCCCCTTGAGTTCGAGTTAGGGACTCTCAATCCACGCATTGTTGCGTGGCCCCTTGAGTTGGGGTTAGGGACTCGCAATCGACGCTTTGTTGCGTGGCCTTTTGAGTTGGGGTTAGGGACTCTCAATCGACGCTTTGTTGCGTGGCCCCTTGAGTTGGGGTTAGGGACTCGCAAATCCACGCATTGTTGCGTGGCCCCTTGAGTTGGGGTTTAGGGACTCTCAATCCACGCTTTATTGTGTGGCCCCTTGAGTTGGGGTTTAGGGACTCTCAATCCATGCTTTGTTGCTTGGCCCCTTAAGTTGAGGTTCGGGATTTCGCAATCCACGCTTTGTTGCGTGGCCCCTTGAGTTGGGGTTAGGGACTTGCAACCACGCTTTGTTCCTTGGCCCCTTGAGTTCAGGTTTGGGATTTCGCAATCCACGCTTTGTTGCGCGTCACCTTGAGTTCGGGTTAGGGACTCGCAATCCACGCTTTGTTGTGTGGCCCCTTGAGTTCGGGTTAGGGACTCTCAATCGACGCTTTGTTGCGGCCCCTTGAGTTGGGGTTAGCACCTCGCAATCCACGCTTTGTTGCGTGGCCCCTTGTGTTAGGGTTAGGGACTCTCAATCCACGCTTTGTTGCGTGGCCCCTTGAGTTGGGGTTGGGGACTCGCAATCCACACTTTGTTGTGTGGCCCCTTGAGTTGGGGTTAGGGACTCTCAATCCACGCATTGTTGCGTGGCCCCTTGAGTTGGCGTTAGGGACTCGCAATCCACGCTTTGTTGCGTGGCCTTTTGAGTTGGGGTTAGGGACTCTCAATCGACGCTTTGTTGCGTGGCCCCTTGAGTTGGGGTTAGGGACTCTCAATCCACGCTTTGTTGCGCGGCCCCTTGAGTTGGGGTTAGGGACTCGCAAATCCACGCATTGTTGCGTGGCCCCTTGAGTTGGGGTTTAGGGACTCTCAATCCACGCTTTATTGTGTGGCCCCTTGAGTTGGGGTTTGGGGCCTCGCAATCCATGCTTTGTTGCTTGGCCCCTTAAGTTGAGGTTCGGGATTTCGCAATCCACGCTTTGTTGCGTGGCCCCTTGAGTTGGGGTTAGGGACTTGCAACCACGATTTGTTGCTTGGCCCCTTGAGTTCAGGTTTGGGATTTCGCAATCCACGCTTTGTTGCGCGTCACCTTGAGTTCGGGTTAGGGACTCGCAATCCACGCTTTGTTGTGTGGCCCCTTGAGTTCGGGTTAGGGACTCGCAATTCACGCATTGTTGCATGGCCCCTTGAGTTGGGGTTAGGGACTCGCAATCGACGCTTTGTTGCGTGGCCCCTTGAGTTCGGGTTAGGGACTTGCAATCCATGCTTTGTTGCGTGGCCCCTTGAGTTGGGGTTAGGGACTCGCAATCCACGTTTTGTTGCGTGGCCCCTTGAGTTGGGGTTAGGGACTCGCAATCCACGCTTTGTTGCGTGGCCCTTTGAGTTGGGGTTAGCACTTTGCAATCCACACTTTTTTGCGTGGCCCCTTGAGTTGGGGTTAGGGACTCGCAAATCCACGCATTGTTGTGTGGCCCCTTGAGTTCGGGTTACGGACTTGCAATCCACGCATTGTTGTGTGGCCCCTTGAGTTGGGGTTAGGGACTTGCAATCCATGCTTTGTTGCGTGGCCCCTTGAGTTGGGGTTAGGGACTCGCAATCCACGCTTTGTTGCGTGGCCCCTTGAGTTGGGGTTAGGGACTCGCAATCCACGCATTGTTGCGTGGCGCCTTGAGTTGGGGTTAGGGACTCGCAATCCACGCATTGTTGCGTGGCCCCTTGAGTTGGAGTTTAGGGACTCTCAATCCACGCTTTATTGTGTGGCCCCTTGAGTTGGGGTTAGGGACTCTCAATCCATGCTTTGTTGCTTGGCCCCTTAAGTTGAGGTTAGGGACTCGCAATCCACGCTTTGTTGCGTGGCCCCTTGAGTTGGGGTTAGGGACTTGCAACCACGCTTTGTTGCTTGGCCCCTTGAGTTCAGGTTTGGGATTTCGCAATCCACGCTTTGTTGCGCGGCACCTTGAGTTCAGGTTAGCACCTCGCAATCCACGCTTTGTTGTGTGGCCCCTTGAGTTGGGGTTAGGGACTCGCAATCCACGCATTGTTGCGTGGCCCCTTAAGTTGGGGTTAGCACCTCGCAATCCACCCTTTGTTGCGTGGCCCCTTGAGTTGGGGTTAGGGAGTCGCAATCCACGCATTGTTGCGTGGCCCCTTGAGTTGGGGTTAGGGACTTGCAATCCGCGCATTGTTGCGTGGCCCTTTGAGTTGGGGTTAGCACCTTGCAATCCACGCATTGTTGCGTGGCCCCTTGAGTTGGGGTTAGGGACTTGCAATCCACGCATTGTTGTGTGGCCCCTTGAGTTGGGGTTAGGGACTTGCAATCCATGCTTTGTTGCATGGCCCCTTGAGTTGGGGTTAGGGACTCGCAATCCACGCTTTGTTGCGTGGCCCCTTGAGTTGGGGTTAGGGACTCGCAATCCACGCTTTGTTGTGTGGCCCCTTGAGTTCGGGTTAGGGACTTGCAATCCACGCATTGTTGCGTGGCCCCTTGAGTTGGGGTTAGCACCTCGCAATCCACACTTTGTTGCGTGGCCCCTTGAGTTGGGGGTAGGGACTCGCAATCGACGCTTTGTTGCGTGGCCCCTTGAGTTGGGGTTAGGGACTCACAATCCACGTTTTGTTGCGTGGCCCCTTGAGTTGGGGTTAGGGACTCGCAATCCACGCTTTGTTGCGTGGCCCTTTGAGTTGGGGTTAGCACCTTGCAATCCACACTTTTTTGCGTGGCCCCTTGAGTTGGGGTTAGGGACTCGCAAATCCACGCATTGTTGTGTGGCCCCTTGAGTTGGGGTTAGGGACTTGCAATCCATGCTTTGTTGCATGGCCCCTTGAGTTGGGGTTAGGGACTCGCAATCCACGCTTTGTTGCGTGGCCCCTTGAGTTGGGGTTAGGGACTCGCAATCCACGCTTTGTTGTGTGGCCCCTTGAGTTCGGGTTAGGGACTCGCAATTCACGCATTGTTGCATGGCCCCTTGAGTTGGGGTTAGGGACTCGCAATCGACGCTTTGTTGCGTGGCCCCTTGAGTTCGGGTTAGGGACTTGCAATCCATGCTTTGTTGCGTGGCCCCTTGAGTTGGGGTTAGGGACTCGCAATCCACGTTTTGTTGCGTGGCCCCTTGAGTTGGGGTTAGGGACTCGCAATCCACGCTTTGTTGCGTGGCCCTTTGAGTTGGGGTTAGCACTTTGCAATCCACACTTTTTTGCGTGGCCCCTTGAGTTGGGGTTAGGGACTCGCAAATCCACGCATTGTTGTGTGGCCCCTTGAGTTCGGGTTACGGACTTGCAATCCACGCATTGTTGTGTGGCCCCTTGAGTTGGGGTTAGGGACTTGCAATCCATGCTTTGTTGCGTGGCCCCTTGAGTTGGGGTTAGGGACTCGCAATCCACGCTTTGTTGCGTGGCCCCTTGAGTTGGGGTTAGGGACTCGCAATCCACGCATTGTTGCGTGGCGCCTTGAGTTGGGGTTAGGGACTCGCAATCCACGCATTGTTGCGTGGCCCCTTGAGTTGGAGTTTAGGGACTCTCAATCCACGCTTTATTGTGTGGCCCCTTGAGTTGGGGTTAGGGACTCTCAATCCATGCTTTGTTGCTTGGCCCCTTAAGTTGAGGTTAGGGACTCGCAATCCACGCTTTGTTGCGTGGCCCCTTGAGTTGGGGTTAGGGACTTGCAACCACGCTTTGTTGCTTGGCCCCTTGAGTTCAGGTTTGGGATTTCGCAATCCACGCTTTGTTGCGCGGCACCTTGAGTTCAGGTTAGCACCTCGCAATCCACGCTTTGTTGTGTGGCCCCTTGAGTTGGGGTTAGGGACTCGCAATCCACGCATTGTTGCGTGGCCCCTTAAGTTGGGGTTAGCACCTCGCAATCCACCCTTCGTTGCGTGGCCCCTTGAGTTGGGGTTAGGGAGTCGCAATCCACGCATTGTTGCGTGGCCCCTTGAGTTGGGGTTAGGGACTTGCAATCCGCGCATTGTTGCGTGGCCCTTTGAGTTGGGGTTAGCACCTTGCAATCCACGCATTGTTGCGTGGCCCCTTGAGTTGGGGTTAGGGACTTGCAATCCACGCATTGTTGTGTGGCCCCTTGAGTTGGGGTTAGGGACTTGCAATCCATGCTTTGTTGCATGGCCCCTTGAGTTGGGGTTAGGGACTCGCAATCCACGCTTTGTTGCGTGGCCCCTTGAGTTGGGGTTAGGGACTCGCAATCCACGCTTTGTTGTGTGGCCCCTTGAGTTCGGGTTAGGGACTTGCAATCCACGCATTGTTGCGTGGCCCCTTGAGTTGGGGTTAGCACCTCGCAATCCACACTTTGTTGCGTGGCCCCTTGAGTTGGGGGTAGGGACTCGCAATCGACGCTTTGTTGCGTGGCCCCTTGAGTTGGGGTTAGGGACTCACAATCCACGTTTTGTTGCGTGGCCCCTTGAGTTGGGGTTAGGGACTCGCAATCCACGCTTTGTTGCGTGGCCCTTTGAGTTGGGGTTAGGGACTTGCAATCCACACTTTTTTGCGTGGCCCCTTGAGTTGGGGTTAGGGACTCGCAAATCCACGCATTGTTGTGTGGCCCCTTGAGTTGGGGTTAGGGACTTGCAATCCATGCTTTGTTGCATGGCCCCTTGAGTTGGGGTTAGGGACTCGCAATCCACGCTTTGTTGCGTGGCCCCTTGAGTTGGGGTTAGGGACTTGCAATCCACACTTTGTTGCGGCCCCTTGAGTTGGGGTTAGGGACTCGCAATCCACGCATTGTTGCGTGGCCCCTTGAGTTGGGGTTTAGGGACTCTCAATCCACGCTTTATTGTGTGGCCCCTTGAGTTGGGGTTAGGGACTCTCAATCCATGCTTTGTTGCTTGGCCCCTTAAGTTGAGGTTCGGGATTTCGCAATCCACGCTTTGTTGCGTGGCCCCTTGAGTTGGGGTTAGGGACTTGCAACCACGCTTTGTTGCTTGGCCCCTTGAGTTCAGGTTTGGGATTTCGCAATCCACGCTTTGTTGCGCGGCACCTTGAGTTCGGGTTAGCACCTCGCAATCCACGCTTTGTTGTGTGGCCCCTTGAGTTGGGGTTAGCACCTTGCAATCCACGCATTGTTGCGTGGCCCCTTAAGTTGGGGTTAGCACCTCGCAATCGACGCTTTGTTGCGTGGCCCCTTGAGTTGGGGTTAGGGAGTCGCAATCCACGCATTGTTGCGTGGCCCCTTGAGTTGGGGTTAGGGACTCTCAATCCACGCTTTGTTGCGTGGCCCCTTGAGTTGGGGTTAGGGACTTGCAATCCATGCTTTGTTGCATGGCCCCTTGAGTTGGGGTTAGGGACTCGCAATCCACGCTTTGTTGCGTGGCCCCTTGAGTTAGGGTTAGGGACTCGCAATCCACGCTTTGTTGTGTGGCCCCTTGAGTTCGGGTTAGGGACTTGCAATCCACGCATTGTTGCGTGGCCCCTTGAGTTGGGGTTAGCACCTCGCAATCCACACTTTGTTGCGTGGCCCCTTGAGTTGGGGGTAGGGACTCGCAATCGACGCTTTGTTGCGTGGCCCCTTGAGTTGGGGTTAGGGACTTGCAATCCATGCTTTGTTGCGTGGCCCCTTGAGTTGGGGTTAGGGACTTGCAATCCACGCATTGTTGCGTGGCCCCTTGAGTTAGGGTTAGCACCTCGCAATCCGCACTTTGTTGTGTGGCCCATTGAGTTGGGGTTAGGGCCTCGCAATCCACGCTTTGTTGCGTGGCCCCTTGAGTTCGGGTTAGGGACTTGCAATCCACGAATATTGCGTGGCCCTTTGAGTTGGGGTTAGCACCTTGCAATCCACACTGTGTTGCGTGGCCCCTTGACTTGGGGTTAGGGACATTCCCGCCCTCCTTTGCGCCCCCGAGAAGGCACGAGTGAGTTAGCCTGATTTTGTTACCCTTTGTTGCGGACCACTTTTGATTTTGCTCCCCGCGCTTGGCGTTGGAGACCCCCGAGAATGCAAGGGTGGCGTAGCAGTTCCGCCCTCTTTTGGGGCCCCCTTTTTCCTTTTGCCCTTCATGTTTGCAACAACGTCCTCTAAGCAAAGCTCTGCAGAAGGCACCGAGGCATGCACGAAGAAATCGGCGACAATGAGACCAGTGGGCACGGGTGACACCCTTAGAAAATGCATGCAGTGTACTATTATTGCTTGGTTGTTTGTGACACTCTACCCTTGATCTGATGAAGGAGCTTACTCATCATTCATCTGTTCATGGGTAAAGAGTCACAGACACAGACTAAGGTGCCATGCATGCGGGGGGACCGACAATCAAAATGTATGCCCTCCTATTGCAGGCTACTGCACTCATTGGACTTTCTTGGGGTTATTTCAGGCCTCCGGCTCGGCTCTCTTCCCTGCATTGTATGTTGTACGTTATGTTTTGCTTATGCACATGGGGTGCCTGGCTGTGTTTCTGTCATGTTTCCTCCCAGGTATTTACACCTTTCGATTCGTTTCTATTTTTTTCAACCGTGTTTGCCCCCAAGACCCCACCCCCCAAGGCGCGCCCACGGACATCAACGTATACGGAGGGGATCCGGATATGGAAATTGAAAGGGGGCACTACATGCTGTTTTGGTGCACATATTGTGGGTTGAGGTTTCACCCAAGGCCGCTCTTTTGGTTCCGGGCATGTAAGTGTTGTATGTATGTACGTTCAGAAGCACAGCTGAGCAACCCCATGTGCTTGAATGCTAGTGGGGGGTGGCCCCAACCTTGTTTTGGCCACCCCCCGTAAGCTGTCCAATTCTGCGATGGACACAGCAACGCCCTGTGCAGTCGGTCTCCATCAAACACACCCTCCAATCGCACTCAGATGATCCAGGGCAGAAAGCGTTTATGAATGAGACCAGGGCGTGACCTTGTTTTGGCCACCCCCCGTAACATACCCCCTGGTGTGGGGTATGGGTGGCAATGTTTCCCATGAGACAAATTTTAGGTCCCAGTGTGAGGCCGCACCACCCGCCAGCCGGGAACACAGCACAATAATTTTCTTTGGCCAAGCTGTGGCTAATCCGTCTCGAGTGAACTTCATTTATCCAGCCGGAGAGGGGGGAAAAGAAAAAACTGATGATTGGGGACGCCCGGGGCTCCTCATCAGTGTGGAGTCGCGATGCCCAACCCCCTTGTAAAGCGGGCTTAGCGAAATACCATTCAGAATGTCTATTTCTACGCCAGGGTAACGTGCCCTTTTGCATGTGACAGTTGCAAAACCCAATAGAGCTTGTGGGTGTCCCATAAGTGTATCTTTTTTCAACCCTCAGATTGTCCATAGTGCTCTATGGCACACACAAATGTGCTAACCATTCAAGAATGGGTTGCCACCAATTTGAGTTCACGCTGTATCAAAGCGATACTGTTTGGGCAAAACCATTGCTCCAACGCATTGGCAGTGAGGTGCCTCATGCCACTCACAACAAGGTCAGTGATTTCATTAAGGCCCAAGGTGCCTACCTCAAACCGAAGCACTCTTCGGCCTCAGGGAAGTGTGCGACTGCTTTCAGGGGAGTGCTATACCGCACGGTACCACTAAACTCGGACTCTTCTCAGGCAACACAGCATCATTCTACTTTTGAAGTTGCCCCCCCCCCCCCCCCCACGAACACTTGTTGAATGGTTTGTTTGCCAAAACCATTGAAGTTACCAACAACCTGGACGACTATGTAGGACGGATGTTTGCTATAAACGGCGCAATGGCAATGGTGCCCGACATTAGTGAGGCGACTGTCATCAAGTTTTTACAAAGCAAGGGGCTACGGCCCACTTGTCATCCACAACAGATACGTACGTGATCTGGAACCCCGTGATGCGGTGCACATGCTGCACAATGCCGTCAAACCTCCCTCCACAGCTCCTGATGCCCCTGATGGGCAGTGAGGACCTCCCGAACTTGCTGAAATTTGCACATTGTCTTCTAGTGCCCTTCTATGACAATTGTGCTGAGGGAGAGGTATGGGCAGGTTTTCGGTGACATATGTTCTTTTGGTATTGCACATCGCGCGCAAGCACCGCCTTGTGTCCAAGTACCAGGACGCGGTCTGACCGTCATTGCCCTGACTTTCCTCGTGCTTGCGCAAGGGGGGGGGGGTACCATGGCCGGAACCCCGCAAAAAAGAACACAAACGTGCAACAATTCCAAAGATGCACAATATCACTCTGTGCGTTTGTGCTTTCCGTGTTTTACTGCTACTGTTGTTCTTTTCTAGAAACTCCACGGTGCAAAAATGCTGTGCTGTCAGGCGGCTCGCCCCAAGGGAGGGGTCATCCTCCTCCACGGCGTTGCTCTAGATGCCATCCCACTCCCACGTATGGACGGCATCACAGTGCTACCTGCCGGCCCCAATCCCGATCAGACCCTGGGGCAAGCCATGCGCCTGGCCGCCAGCGGTTCTCAGATCGCCCTCCAGGCCCCTGCGGACCAGCCCGCGGTGTGGCCGAAGATGCTGCGCAAGGCCCGCATCCCCTTCGCCACCGCTTTCCTGCACCGCAGCCCCGCCCAACTCGTCGCTGCAGCCGCGGGGCCCACACAGGCACTTGATTTGTTGGAGAGTTTCTACACGAAGATGACCGGCAGCCGGGACAGTCATGTCCCCCATGCGGGCCCCCTGCGGCATGCCGACCTCCGACGCGCCATGGCCCAGCTCCGGAAGAGCATCCCCCCGGGCTCTGCCCTTACCAACCGCTGCACGGCCGTCGAGCACCGCCTGACCACAGCCCTGGGGCTGGCTGACCGGCGGTCCGTGTACCTCGTGCCGCGCAGAGCCGCTCACGTGGTCGTGCCCGTCGCCCAGGCCACGCGGTTGTCCCGGGAAATGGCCCCACATCTGGAGGCCTCCCGCGGCCGCGTCCTCAGGGCCGGGTCCTCACTGACCACGGCGCCCACCACCACCACCACCACCAAGGGCCTTACACCCACAACCCCGCCGACCGGCAGCGCCTCGAAGGCAGTGGCCGCGGCGACCACAAACCCGGTGGGCTCGGGCGGTGGTACTGGGGCATGCGTGACGTACAACATCAAGCAGAACGACCTCAATGCCGCGGCGGTGCGTGCCAGTACACTGGGCGGGGACGAAAGCCTGGCAAACCTACGAGCGGCGCTGAAAGCCACCGCGCCGGCCAATGGGATGATGTTCCTGCAGGCAAACAATTTCCCGGTGTCCTCGGACGATGAAGCCACCACGATTGCGAGTGAGATCGCAACAGACTGCATCTTGACGATGAGCAGCCAAGCCACGAATTCGCAGGCGACGGCTGAGGCCGCCGCAGCGTCCGGTCAGGCGGCGGCGGCCAACGCAGCGGCGACCCAGGCCAATGTCGACGCTATGAGGGGGAACCTGGCGCCTGCCGCGACGGCCGGGCCGCTGCCGGACGCGACCATTGCGACGGGTGGCGCCTCCGCCGCCGGGACTGTGGAGCAGGTGGTGGACTTGACCATGAACCAGTGGCAGAAGGTGTTCCAGGCAAACAACCTCCTGCGCGGCTTCTCCGTCACCGCCAACGGCATCAAGCCCGCCCCCAAACAGCCCTGGGTCTGGAATCCTGACGCCGTGAGCTACGCGGTCCAGGACGGGTCGATCATCCAGGCCAAGCTGTGCAAGTCCCTGGCCAGTGCGGACTCCGTCGCATCCGGTTTCACCAGCACGTCCGTGGGCGTCAGCGCCGGGATTCCCGCGGG
Source organism: Eutreptiella sp. 'Long Island Sound 2002' (assembly GCA_964036045.1). Taxonomy (NCBI): domain Eukaryota; phylum Euglenozoa; class Euglenophyceae; order Eutreptiales; family Eutreptiaceae; genus Eutreptiella; species Eutreptiella sp. 'Long Island Sound 2002'. The sequence goes on along the minus strand of OZ038389.1, from coordinate 36,032,661 downwards.
CGCCTCCGTCGGCCTCAGCGTCGGCTCCGACAGTGCGCAGTCGGATTCCGAGGCTACCTCCAGCCAAGAGACCACTCTGCTCACGCAGTGGCTGTACCCCAGGGCAAAGATCTGGCCGCAGCCGAGTCTGCGGCTGTCGGACCAATACCTGGCAGACCTGAGGGAAGCGCTGGACGCCACGAAGGAGCCGTCCGCTGTGACTCGAGCCGCGAATCTCAACGAAGTGCTGCTTGCGTATGGGGACTTCTACCCGGAGTCCGTGACTTTGGGGGGCAAGGCTTACCAAATGGAGGCCTCTGAAGCGTCCGGAAACTGGAGTGGTAGCAGCACCACAAAGTCCACGAATGTGGGGGTGTCTGCCGGTTACGGGCCTGTCAGTGCAGATGTGGGTACGAGCAAGGGGTCGGACAATGCCGACAACGCGAGTACGTCCGGAAGCAGCGCGAATAATAACTACCAGACCACCGGCGGGAACGGGCTCCTCAACGGCAACAGCGATCTTTGGATCCAGAGCGTGGGCCAGGCGGCCAACTGGCGGATCATTGAATACGGGATGCTGACGGAGATGACGGAGTTCTTGCCCGACGACATCACGGCAGCTATGACCGAGCTGACGGATGCCACACCGTCGGTGCAGGTCGTGACTGACCCCAAGAACACCAACTACACCATGTCGCTCGACAAGCAGTTCCTCAAGTTGTCCCTCAAGAGCAGCGGCCTCTCGTTGGGCGTCTTGTCCGGGGCCAAACCGGGGGACGCTGCGATCCTTCGGCGCGCCGCGGCCGAGGACGGGTTCAACAACGCCACCATTTGGTATGCTGAGTGGAAGTCCACAGGGCTTACGCTCCGCAGTGAAGGCACAATTGGGGCTGAAACGTTGTATTTGACGCAGAAGAACAACCAATTGGTGACCCTGCAGGCACTCAAGGTTGGCAGTGCGCAGACCGACCAGCTGTGGACCCTGGCGGACATCAATGGAACCAAGGCACTTGTGAGCAACCGGAACTATTTGGCCGCTGGCCAGGGCAAGAGCAAGATCATTATTCAGGCTGACATTAATAGGGATGATTTGGCCCCCGCCGTCTTTGACAAAAAGGATTACGGCTCCAAAGACGATTACGGGCTCTTAACGGAGGCTGCGAGTTCCCTCGCTGCCAATGCGGAGGCCTCGTTGGATGACCTCAAAGCGATCCCATGGAATTATCTGGTCCAGTCCTGGACCGAGACAGCCACGGAGTTGTACATGAAGGTCAAGGAGTCAGACGGGAGTGACAGCACGTACGACGAGAAGTACTACATTGACTTCGCCGATCTGAATGTGGCCTCTTGGGACATGATGACTGTGGAGGAGCGTCGGGCTCAGTTCAATACGCTTTTGGGAACGAAGATTCAGGACAAGGCTTCGGATTTCAAAAGCTACGTTGAAGACAGCGAAGGTAAGGTCATCAAGATCGAGGAAATCTACTACAAACTGGCTTTCCCCTCTCTCACCACGATGGCCCCGGCCCCCTCCGAGGCTCAAATGTGCAAGTTGACATCCCCCAACAACACCACCACCACGGGTTTCGAGGTGACGCAGGTGGATGTCTCGGAAGTGGCTAAGTCCATCCCCAGCAGCGAGTCCATGGAACAATGCGCCTGCTGCCGGCAAGGCTGGGCAAGTGCCGCAGTGGGCAGTTCCCCCACCAACACCAAGACAGTCGACCTTTCCGAGACAACGAGGGTGGACTGGCAGACTGGCTACGTCGTCAACGATCCCTCCTACAGCTCGATCTCGGACACCCTGATCCTGCAGGGCGTCGACAACAAGGCCCGTTCGGCCATTGTTAAGCGGACGGACAGCACCGGTGGATGGGGCCAGAACCCGACGCTGCTGCTGTGCCCCAGCTCTGCAGCAGTGGCCACTGCTCCAACTAAGTGATACGGGGGTGGATGGGACCGTCAGCACCTTGGATGGGCACTTTTGTTTGCTCCCTGTTACTTTCAACACCAGGGCGTGTCTGCGGAGCACTGACCCCCCTCTTGGGCAACGGGGAAAAGTCCCGCTCTGCTGCAATTCCTAGGTCCATGCCCCATGCAAGGCCAAGGGCTCGCAGTCCAATGCAGCTCCGGGGAGGGGCGCCCTTTCTCTAATTGGGCTCCAAGAGGCGGGCCCACTAAAAGCATTGCAGGGCGTCTGAAATTGTTCAAAAAAGTGATTTGGCAGAAAAATCAGGAAAATCTGGTTCACCCCAATGTTTTCCGGAAAATCTGTTCGGAACCAATGCCAATGGAAGGCTAAGGTCTGGCCTTTGGAGCCTGTTTTCCAGACCCCCCGCCCCAATTCACACTGGCTCGAAGGGCCCCCCTCTCTGGAGTTGCAATGGAACACAGGCCAAGGGTAGTGAGGACGGGAGAACACAAGGGGAACAGGGCATGGTCACGGTGTCCAAGAGAGCATTTCATGACATGGTTGCTCTGTCTGAGGAATACCAATATCCGGACGCTTGCTGTCCAACTGCCGACCGTGGCCCCCGTCCCGCCCGATGCATCCCACCTCTTGGCACAGAAAGCAGCAGTCCCCTCAGGTGATCAGCCAGCTCCTAGTGCCATATCAAGAGCCTCCACCCCTGAGTCGTGACACGTTCAGACAGCCAATCGTATGTGCTGGCAGCGAGTGTGCTGTTTTGATGCAGCTGTCTTTCTTTTGTTTGGCCCTCGCAAGGGGAGGCGATGCACCTGAACCTGCACCTGCACCTGGCCGCCGCCGCGGGGGCAGGGCCAGGATTCCTGGCGACATGCAACTAGCAGTGCATGGCGATGCTTCTCTCCGCTCCCTGCTCCTGTTGAATGGCCACTGAAAGCTGTTTGCAAGGGGAGTCCAGGGTTGCCAGGCCTATTAGCCCCCCTGCGCCTCCCTGGTACGCCATGTACCTCACGACCCGGCTGCTGTTGTGTGTGTTTTCAGAAACTGTATTATATTTTATGGTGCATCTGCCTCGGCGTTGTGCTTCTATAAGCTATGATGAATGGGGCTTGATTGCCCGTCAATATAAATGATCATCGGGATCATCCTGCGACGCTCTCTCTCTCTCTCTCTCACTCTCTCTCTCTCTCACACACTCTCTCTCTCTCTCTCTCTCTCTCTCTCTCTGCTGAATATGTGAGGGGCCACCGAGGCATTTGATAACAAGTTTGCCACGCACATGGAAGCCAAACACTCGCAGACGGCCTTACACTGTATTGAGAACCGGGTTTCTTGGACAACTGAAGGGCCCCTCGCCAAGCCCTGTCCACTTTAAATCCCCACATCTGCAGCCAAAAGGCTGCGACCTAGATCACCTGGGACCAACTGAACCCAAAGTTTACGGGTCTTGTAGGGTGAGTTTTGGAGCAGGTGGCCGCATGTTAACCAAAAGAGACAGCGAAATTGTACAAGAATACAAAAGAGTATGGGCAATCAGGTGAAGTTCTTGGTCCGCACAGTGTGCAATACTGGACTCTACCCTTGTACCTGGCTTGCACGGCAATTGTGGCATGAACGGGGACATTGGCTCTATTGGGACAAGGCTTTCTTTTGAGAATGATGTTGGCCTTGCTGCAGTCCTATTGCGTGTGTGCTTTGACGCCCCTGTTTGTCTTGTCCCCTGCAGGGGACGTCACTCTCGACATCCTGTTGGCAAGGGGACTCTAGGTTCAAATTTCAAGCTTCCTGGAACCCCCGCCTTGGTCCCTAACAGGGCAAGGGAGGGAGGGGGGGGGGTAAGGCAGAGAAAAGGGTGCAACCCCCGCCTCAGTCCCTGACAGAGAAAGGGGGAGGGTGAAGTTGATGAAGGGAACTTGTGACGACCTGCCTTTACACAATAGCGGTGCTTGTGCCAGTTACCGAACAGTGAACAAGCTGAACCACGCTTTCTTTTGTTTCAAACGGCCACACAACACACAAACAAGAGGTGTTCAGTCGTGACCATCGTATCGCAAATGCCTACGCAAGGGTTAGGTGCACCTCCATCCCGGTGATGTCCCACCTCATGCCATGACCACCTATGACCAACCTACGGTCGTAGTAGTTTCATGATCGACACTGCCACCCATTCCGTCATTTCATGGTTCACCGTTGTTTGTTGAGGTGACAACAAACACTGATCTCAATGGTGCTGGTGTCATTAAACTGAGTGATGTTGTTGATCCGCGGCATCGCTTGAGACCTTGGGAGGGTGTCATCACGCAAGAGTTTGAAATCCCCCTCGGTCGCAGTAGCAGGATCAAAAACCTCGAATCTAAAGTTGTGACCCCAATGGTACATGAAACCAACCTGCAGCGAAGGACCGCGGTCAGTGTCAGTGTCGGAGGCCAATCTAACCAACATCTTGCACTCCCCAGTGGAGAAAGTGTCGCCAGTGGTTGACGTGATTCAAGCCTTCACACCAAGAACCATGCATGTCCACCAAATCATTATGACTCCAAACCAATGTACACAAAGCTGCATAAGAGGAAAGCACGGTCATGCTATTAGGTGCAGCCGCAAGAGCCATCAAAATGGGCTGCTTGAGCTCTACTTGTTCAAAATAAGTGAAAAGGATTCAAAATAGTGACAAAGTGGGGAAGATGTGAGCTAGAATTCCACCAGCCTCTCCGTGACTGGCACCTTACGGCCGCGTGCTTGTTTGATGAACTCCCAAATTTTTATATGGAGCCAGCTAACCCCCCTACCGGGCGCAAGCACCACCCTTGCGCAAGCACTACTACCCGGTTAAACCCTGGTTTTTAGAACCATGTCCTATTCTGCCTATCCAAACTTCTGCCCCTTACGCAAGCACCGTGACTTAGTGATTCCGCCGTTTTCTGTGCCTTTGATGGTGCCTGCACAACAAGTGGGGGAGGGACTGGTGTTGAAAAACTCCCAGACTTGTGCCTTGTACCTAAGCTCCACCGCGACATTCCTGGACCGTGCATTCTCTACCTACTCCCCAACATGGTCATGCAAATTCTCATCATAGGGGACTTCAAATCTGCACGACGGCCCATAGACCACGGGGGGGGGGGGGGCTATGATCACTGGGGCCTACTGAGACACATGAATCAATGGGTCGACAGAATCCCCCACTGCACTAAGCCCATCATCCACCTCACCTACTCACACACATTCTGTGACATGAACACAAGGCGTATAACCTCTTGTGCTAGGCATATGGTGGCCCCAGTGCTTAGTGCTTAGTGCAGACGACCACCCGGGAGCCATATGGCTGTCACCAGGCTTGGTTGAAATGAGTGAACCAGAAGAAGAGGCATCCCAGGAACATGAAATCACAGCGACAGGCCTACTCCACTGTGATACCTCGGGATCTGATGACAGCAAGCCGCATAGATGGTCTGAGGGAACTGATTTTAGCACTGATGTCAGCGACACAAACAAAAAGAGGAACAAATCTGCGTGTGGCGATTCCTAGCGAAGGTGTGCGGGTAGCCTTCTGCTCAGAAATACAAAAAGCCACATTTCTATAAATTCCCGAAATTTGCTTTCACCTTCATCATTTCCTGCATGAACTGCTGACCACGCTGATCACCGATTTATCATCTGTCGATTTCGCCGAGATCCGAACTCCACAGTCATATACCAGACGACGCGTTTCAAGTCATCTGTGAATCCCAATATCATCCGAGATCATATTCAATCAGCATGGGCAAAGGAAAAGAACGAGCAGGACTTAAAGCGAGCGGCCATGTTAAAGACCGCATTGACCGCATCGAGAATGAGGTGAAGACAAGCAACGAAATTGGCCAAGTCCGACGTGATCAGCAATTAAACGAAAGACGACGAACCCACGGCGAATTTCAAAATGAAATGGAACGTCTCAATGAACAACAACCTCAACAACCTCAACCTTCCAAAGATGATGAACGAGATCAACAAAGCCCCAATAAAACCAAGAACTCACAAGAACAAGATGGAAATCCGACAACTCCGAACAAACATCGAACTCCCCAACGTTCTCAAAGACCATCTCCAAATGGAAAGCAAAAGACTCCAAGTAATAGTGGGCCTTCAAACTCTCAGGATATTCCTTCAAGCTCAACCCAATCCCAACCTTCTCTCTCACCGCCCTCATCCAGTTCCTCTCTTGCTCCCACCCTTAACCCACCTAAAGATTCAACACCCAAAGGTAAATACTCCACTCCCTCATCCAAAATCCCCACCGACAAAACCTCACTTCGCAAACTACTAGACTCAAACAAGGCTCCACAAATTTTCGACTTTTCACCACAAGGCAACACACAAGCCTTTTCCTCTCGCCAACACTCCCAGAAAGATGTCCTTGAATTATGCCCTAGATATTTTGATGTATTCCTGCAGGTTTGGTAGTTGAAAACCCAAACCAAAGCAGCAAGTAGAGCAAGAACAGGATGTGGATCGAATCAATGATTGGTTTTGGAATCCAGTGTAACACAGAAGGGCTGAAGATAGACAAAGCAGGTTTATACACATAGATTCAATCACAAATGGATAATACAAAAGATTTTATATGAAAATTGGTCTGACTCTTGCCTCAGAGGTTGCATTAGGCACTTCATGTGCACTCTTTTGGGTGTAATGGTGCCGGTTAGGAATGTGGGGCATAGATGTCAGGATCACACAGAAAATGACTTGACCAAGCAACTGAATTCAGAAACAGTTACAAAGTAGGACCACAATAAGTGGTAGAAACAATTGAGTATAGGGGTCTTGGGGTGGGAGACCACTAGGCTTAACCACCAAGGCCTAAAGCATGAAATGCCTGTTTTATTTCGGTATATCCTCCATGAAGGAAGGTACCTCCGCTCAGTTGAGTGGTAGGGGTGAACTTCATGGGGGGCTAGGGTCACAACCCTAGTTACTTTGAGAAAGTGTACTTTAGGCAACAAAAGAGTGATAAAAACACTTAAGTTTGTCTTAGCATCAACAAAAGGGTTTTAAGGGGGGCTTGGCCTGGATCAAGTCCCCCAAGAAAGACATGGCAGTGACTTTTTCTTACTCCCCCCTGGAGTACTAGTTAGCTAAGCTAGTAGGACCAAGGAAAAAGGCTCAAATATTCCCAAAATTACCTCAGAAAATGCATTAAACTTACCAAAAACATCCTCATCACTTCATAGAAGCCTATCACACTGTAGGTACCCTTGAAAAACAGTGTAATGTACCGTGAATGATGTCCCTTCGATGGGGCATTCCTCAAAAATCGCCGGCGTGCGACGAAAACTTTTGGAAAAAGTTTGGGGGTACTGGGGTTTGAACCCAGGACTGCCTCCCTAGAGCACATGTGCTTGCCCACTAGGGTACAGTCGAACGCTCTAATGCGGACGGCTATCGCTGTATAAACAGCGTTTTAGTAAACGTCCTGACCAAGGGTCAGGGCGGAGCAATACTCCAAATGGAGGACACAAACCTCCAGGAGCTGGAAAAAATAGAAAATGTAACCCGCAGGGAGTGATTCCTGCGGTTTAGCGGAAGGGGTTGCGATTTAGCAAGTGAAATCGTTAAAAATCGACGAAACCACGCGGGTAATCGTCATTTTTACACATAACTCAAAGTCGCAGACAAGCGCAAAGGAAGCGGACTCCAAGAAAAGGGTTGCGCAAGCGTAAACGGCTTTTGAAAAAGAAGGTATGAGCCGTAGTTTTTAGAGTTTTAAAGGAAATTTTTGCACAGTTGCATCAAAATTTTTATAAACTTCAAAGAAAAGTATTCAAATTCAACGGACACCACAAAGCAGGTCAACAACCCACCTCTCAGGTATGTCAGTGTCATCTCACACGCATGCATTGCGTTCGTGTTGGTTGTTTCGTCAAAACGTTAGGGTTGTCAACGCTGTGTTCGTTGGGGGTTCGGGTGTTCCTCCTCGTGCTCTGCACAGGTCAAAACAGGAATGAAAGGTATGCGATGCGAATGGAGCGCGCAGCGCGCACGTAGGGTTAGTATATGCGCTGTGCTCGCGATGCATGTGCCTAATCGAGGCATTCACACGCTGTGACGCTTTACCTGTCACCCAAATTCACCCTTGTTTTCTTCTTCACAGGTAAGTAAAGAAAGCGTTTGTTCGTGTGTGTGGCCGTGGCGTTAAAGTAGGGTTGCTTAAAACGCTTAGGCTTGTTTTGTGTTCGCCTCATTCGGCATTCACACGATGCATGGTGAGTAAGGTAGGTTAGCCCAGGAGGAGATCACCTCCTGGTTGAGTTAGAGTGGAATTGGTTTTGCCTCCCTTCCCTGCGTGCACATGATGCATTAAAGGGTAGGCCACGCGAATTGCGCACGGTTAACCTTGTTTAGGTTACCCAGAGGCTCCTCGGTACGTTCTTTAAGAGAACCTGAGGAGTCTCTTAAAGCTTGCTTGCTTGACAGGGGAGCTGATCCGTCAGCGTGTTTGCGGACAGTGTATTATAGGTCACACTGAGAAGCGTATAAAACGTGGAGTGTGGCTTGGTTCCTCCGCCGCAAACACCCCTTCATTTGCCTCTGTTGTACAGGTGGGAGAGGTTAAGGGTGATTGGTGCACGCAGCAGCTGCCTTCGGCGGCTATCCATTTTTCTGCCCCAGCAAAACAGGGGCGCTGATCACAAATCAAATGACTGTGCCTCAGCCAGGACTGGCGAGGGCAGTTCGACTTCAACGACATCTGCGCTGTGCACGCAACGAGAGCACCCCTTCCCTCCAAGCCCTAGCAGGGGAAACGCGTTGTGGCGTCCCTTGTTAGGCCACAGTTGCTTAGCAGCGCTGTGTTCTCTTGTCTTCTTCACAGGAGGGGCATTAGGGCCCGATATTTCCTCGACAGCAGCCCCAAGTAGCGTGTGTAGGGGTTAGGGTCAGCAGGCCTGGCAGGAGTGGAGTGCAAGTGATGAGTGCTCACCCTGCCTTCGAAGGCCGGTGCTGGCGTTAGTGAGTGTAGTGTAGTGGGGTCTCCCGTCCCGCGTGCTTTTCCTCGTGGGCAGGGGAGTGCGTTAGCTTTTGGCCTGTAGCAAAAATCGGCGTTGTATGCCCTTAGCACACTTGGCCACCCCTCCCCTCTAGTAGGTAGGGCTTTTGCCGTCTTACCCCAAGGATAGGCGCCAGCACAGAAATTGGGCGCCATAGGAGTGGTAATAGTACCTGATTAGGACCTTCGGTCCGACGTCAGCGAAGCCCGGTCTCCGGGAGCCACGCTGGGGAGAGAAGTGAGACACATACAGACATACGTAGCACACTTAGGGGTATGGTAAACCCTGTAAGGAAGGGTAGAACCCCATGGGTCTGGACCAGTCAGGGGTCCTAACTGTGGGCTCGCTTGTCCCCAAGGAGGGAAGACACACCTTGCCTCATAACACCTTGCTTGTCATTCCCCCCTGGTGTAGTAAGCCACCGTTCTTCGTTGGCTCTCCAAGGTCATTACATTAGGGCAGTACCCATGCAACACATGGTCAACAAGGCAAACACTCGGTGGGTGGCTGCAATCCTGATAAGCGGCCACCTGGCTCACGCTGGAAACCATAGGCATGGGTCTGCAGGGCACAGACAGGGTCAGTGCAGTGCTCAGTAAGCAGTAGTCTTTGAAAAAACCAATGGCCTTCGGCCAGGGAGTGGTTGTCACGGGGGGCTAACGGTCCTGTCCTGCGATGCACTGCGGGGCAACTGTGACAACTGCTCTTACACCCATACTCAGGCACGTCTGCAGAAGAGTGCTCACTGCACGTGTCAGTAGACTGACACAGGGAAATTAGTTTCGCTTCTTACGCTGGGACATAGTCTCAGCACGGGTTAGGAGCTGACCCTCGTTGTTCTCAACGAGGTAAGTGCGGAAGATGGGGTTGATACTCCCATCTGGTTGTATGAAGGCTGACATAGGTTCCCAGGTCGCCTCAGACAACCCATAGCCATCCCACAGGGTTAGGAATTTCCAGCCCTGTTTATACTCATGGCGAGCAATACCTGCAACCACGTAGTAACCATCGACTGCCATCTCGTCGGCAGTCATCTCTTCGAGTTCGTCTGCCTCCTCTGGACTGGCAGCGTTCTCTAGGTCTATACGCTCAACCTCACTGTCGCTGAGGCGCCACTCATCCCAAGACAAGTCGTCAGGGGAGTGATAGTGCCTCAACTGCTTAGGTGCACACAGCAGTTCACCACCTAGACGTGGACTCCACCTGACATGGATCCTGGATCCATCTATCCTGATGATACGATAGGGTCCAAAGTAAGGGTCCTGTAGGCAGTTACGTGGCCAGGAGGGTAGGCGTGAATGGTGTACCAGGACAAGGTCACCAACCTTGAAGCTGGCAGGTCGCCGTAGGCGGTTCCGTCGGCTCTGTTCACGGTCACGAATGTGTCTTAGGTTAGTACCAGCCTGGTTAGCCAGAGACTGCTTGTGTTCCAGCCAATCTCCCACAGGGCTCTTGAAGTCCTCAGGAAAGGGGGTTTTGAAGAACCAAGCAGGTCGTCCTCCATGGAACAGTTCGTGGGGGGTGAAACCCGTAGAAGAGCCCCGCTGTGAGTTCATGGTCAGCACTGCCCAGGGCACTAGGCGTACCCAGTCCTTGGTGCGCTCCTGTTTCATCAGGATTCTTAAGTTTTGCTCCACCACACGGTTCTGTCTCTCACAGAGAGGGTTAGACGTGTGGGTATAGGGCACACCTGTGGTTACCTCCACGTTGAGGGCATTTAGCACTCGTTTGTACCACCCAGTGTCACTGCGAATGCGTACATCTTCATCAGAGTGCACCTGCTTAGGTGCTCCATAGGGTTCGAACCATTGTTCGACCAACATTTTCACAGTCTGCTCACCTGTGATTTTCTTATTGCAAGGGAACACACGGGTGAAGCGAGATAGACCACAGGTGACCACGAGGCAACTATCATAGCCGCCAAAGCGTGGTAGGCCGTGGATGTAATCCACGTAGAGAAGAGAGTTAGCACAATAGGGTATGGGTAAGCTGGAGATCAGGCCCCTATCCCTACTGTCGCTCTGCTTGCTGGCATGACAGCCACAAGCATCCACAATGGTCTGCATACGCGACCTCAGCTCAGTCAGGGTTAGACTAGAGTAGAAACACTCACGGAAGAAGTCCACTGAGCGATTAGCGCCAGTGTGACCAGAACTGAGATGGGACCACTGTAGGCACCCATCCAGTCGTGCCTCAGGCACGACAATTTTTATACCACTGGTGCCCGTCAATGACACGGGGTTCGAGACCAGTGCTGAGGGTTTGGAGAATTTCTTCATACTCTGACTGATAGTCGGTTAGACTCCAACCCTCCAGGATTCCAGCAGTGCGCATGGACAGGTCAAGCTGGACATCCATACGCTGGAAAGCCTCTTTGGCGAGCGCCTCAGAGCTCTCACCAATAAGCGCATCGAAGTTGTTGCGCGATATATAGTCAGACAGTTCATTCTTAATCCCGGGGATATGATGCACTGTCAGCCTGAACTGGCTCAGGTAAGTCCACCACCGTTTTAGCTTTGCTTTTTCTGGTGGTGGGCCCTTCTGAAAAGACTTCACAGGCTCCTGGTCACATAGCCAGACAATAGGGTTAGATCCCAGGAGTTGGGATTGTGATGATAGCACCAACATACCGGCCAGGAGTTCCTGGTCATAGGTGCTGTAGTTGGAACGCGCTTGGTTCCATTTCCAATTCCAGTGTCCTAGTGGTACCAGTCGCCACTCACTGGTAGGATAGTCATGTTTCAACGAACCATCACGGTTCAGTCCAGTAGTACGATAATGGCAGTGGGTTAGTTCAGCGGGGTTAAGCTCCTGCCATTGGTAGATCGTACCACCCCCCCCTACATCACTGGCATCAGTGATCAGGACTATCTCGCCCTCAGGGCGGGGCACTCCCAGGCAGTTGGAGGAGGCAATCTTCTTCTTCAACTCCTGGAAACACTCTTCCTCTCTGGAGGTCCACCTCCAGGGAGTAGTTTTCTTGATCAGGTCAGTGAGGGGTGCAGAGGAGTAAGTAAAATTGTGGATGTGACGCCGATAGAAATTACAGGCGCCCACAAAACTCCTCACATCGTGTAGACCCTTCTTAGGGTCATCGCGAATCTGCATGTCCTGTAGGGGCTGCATCTTAGACGCGGCTGGTTTCCACCAGCCATACCCCACATCGAAACCCAAATACTCCATCTCCTCTTTCATAAACTCACATTTTTCGAGTTTGATTCGGAGATGGTTTTCTTGACAGACAATGAAAAATTCACCGGGGAGAAGGACGTGGTCCTCTTTGGTATTAGTACCCAAACTCACGTCGGCGATGTGAGCCTCCATTTCTGCACCCAGAGAAATCAACTCTTGTACGAGAAGCCTGCGCCTCAGTATGTATAAAATTTTGTTCATAAGCTCCTGGAAGAGCGCTGGGGCATTAGCCACCCCGAAAGGCATAACCTTCCACTTGAAAACACGACCCTTAGGGGTTATAAAGGCCAACAGCTCCTGAGCTGCAGCGGTTAGGTCCACCTGCCAGAAACCAGAGCGTTTGTCCATTTTGGTCTTATACCTGCATTTGGCAATACGCTCCAGGGTGTTTTCCATGTTAGGAATACTCCCTGAGTGGTTCTGGGTTTTCTTGTTGACCTCACCATAGTCTACAACAAGACGTAGGGCAGTCGACCCTGGTTTAGCAACAAGGAAACAGGGACTGCAGTGATGGGGATAGTCCCCGTGTTTATACTCTTCAACGAGGCCAGCATCAATGCATTCTTGGATCTGGCGCTCGATTTCTTCAACCTGTTCCTGTGGAGCGGGATAGGGACGACGCCTCACTCGCGTCTTTTCAAATTCTGGTTTCAATTTCAGGTCCATCTGGACCAGTTTTTTACAAGAAAGGGGAGGCGGCAAGGCGCCGAACACCTCCTCATAGGTTATCAGCAGTTTCTTCAGGCGGGGGTCAAGGTTAAGACTCTCGAGTTTCTGAAGGAAATCCTCGTCAGCATGGAGGTTGCTTTTTCCATGTTCTTTCTTTTCCTGCCGATCAGCAGTTTCGGCAGGCACAGTACCATCGTCCCACTCAGGGGGACATTGCTGCCCATAGTGTAGAGAATACACTAGAGGTATCTCAGGATCAGGCAGCGTATAGGACTCATCGTCCTCCTCAGACCAGATGGAGTATTTCCAGGTCTGTCTGAGGTATTGCAGCCGCTCTTGGCGCTCAATACCTTCGGCCTTCAGGTACAACAGCCGCCGGAGTTCTTGAGTGTCATGCTCAGACTATGGCATGTTATTAGCAGCAGGCCGCGCCAGAGCATCAGCACTCCGGGCCACGGGTTCACCTGTGTGCACAGGCTGCATGTGTAGCACTGGCTTCCCAACAGGGGAAGCGGGTTCAGAGGTTGACTCTAGATCTACTTCCTCCAGCAACAGCAGGGCTAGGAAAGCACTATGTTTTAGGTCAACACAGCTGGGATCAACAGAGGGAATAGTGCTGGCGATCTCAGATAGTTGGTCATCAGCATCCTCTTTTACAGCTGCAGGTTCCAGATAGTCATCAGGAGACTCACACCCTGTAAGTGTGGCAGATAGGTGCTCAGGAGATTGATTTTTGAGATCATAAAGGGTCAGGCCACAATTTTCGGCCATGACCTCTTTTAGTAGCACCTGGTCTAGGTCACACAGGGGCACAGGATTGAGAGATCCATCGACGATGGACAGGAAACTGGCCCACTCAGGGGCCTGCATAGCTGTGTCTGAGTCCTCAGGCACATAGATGGGGCCGTCGGGGAGTTGCACTCTTCCCACGGTCATTCGATCTAGCATACGGCGCCAGTAAGCATGTTCACCAGAGCAACCCCAGTCAGGGGTGCACATTACAACCCTTCCTCCCTCATAAGCGATTTTGGTTAGAACCTTCGCGAGCAGGGAGAAGGGAGGGTTAGCATACGCTAGGCCCATTGCTTTCCAGAAGAAACGGAAAGCATTGTTCAGTTGTTTCGAGCAGTACAACTGCATGATGTGCTGTTGTTGGCTCGCAAACAATTCCACCTGGATCTCATCCAGGTTTACCTGAAGGGCCGCCTGTCCATTTTCAAGAACGTGACGGGCCAATTGGTAGTTTTCAGTACGATAGTTCGTCTTGGCTGCGTAGCGCAGCCCAGACTCTTTTCGTCCTGACAGCTCCAAAGGTACGGAGAATAGCCCACTGCCAAAGTCGCAGTGCAAAGAATAGGGACGCTGTAGGGACAGCATTTTTACCTGGGGGTTTCTTCGTAGAAAGTCCGTGCCAATGACGATGTCAAAGGCGTCAGTGTCCAACACTCTGCAGTGTTGGGTCACGGTTTCGTCGCCCAGACATATAGTCACATCGACCCCCCCCGAGGAATGGATGGTACGCCCATCCCCTACTCTTATGGCCACGGTCTTAGTTTTCTTGAAAGTCTTAAGCAGGCGCCGGGCCACTATGGAAAGTGTTGCACCGGTATCAAGCACCGCTCGAAAAACCTGATCCCCGATTTTCACGAGGATCCAGAGAACCAAGTCCTCCTCTTCGGAGCCGCCCCCCTATTCCCCATCAGGGAACTTCACATCCACCCCTGCAGCCATGAGGGACTTGGCCATCCAGGCCAAGCGCCTCTTCTTGGAATTATTCCCTTCAGGGGTAGCGTTATCCCCTTGGGGGCGTTTCTTGGGGTCACCTGCGGCAGGAGCGGGTGTAGCAGTAGGAGTGGGTGTAGCAACAGGCGCTGATAAGCGCCTCTGGGGGTTAGGGGGTCCAGTTTTGCCACCCCCCTTGCCACCTCCTTTACACCTTTATCCCCGTTCGGGGGATTTCTGGCGGGCGTCTGGGTCTTCTGGCGCTCCGCCTCTTGACGCTTGAGTTTGTCACTCTCGCGTTTCTTGATGTGGCATTCGTCCTCGTAGTGACGACGTTTGCCACAGTAACCACAGGTGACAGTACACCTGAAATGGTCCTGATGGGTCACAGTTTTCCCATCTTTGGTATGCTGCTGACGTTTCATCTGCAGCATACAGCCACTGCGGAAATCGCAGTCAGAGGCATGACAAGGTCCCCCCTTGTCATTGACAGGTCTGCAGTAGAACAGGGGGGGTGTACCTGCATCAGGCTTAACCTCATTCATGACACGTAGGTTACCCCTCCCTTTACCACCTCCCTGGTTGGTGTTAGTGGGATTTTTATGCCCTTTCCCTTCGCCACGTTCGGGGGTAGGGGTACCACCTCGTCCCAAATGTTTCTTGAGGAATTTCTCCATGTGGGAGTCATTCTCTCTCTCAAGAGCTAGCTCAATCAAGAGATCCACCAGTTCATCGTACGAGTGGGTCCTGCTCTTCCTCTCAGAGGTGGAGCGGCAATCATCCCACGTACGCTGGGGGATCTTACTCATGAGCCACAGGTGGGGCTCAGTGGCTCCGTAGGAGCCCACGTTCATCCTCGAAAACAAGTACTCCAAGTCGCACACATACTCAGAAGTTGGCGCAGCGGATGGAAACTCAGGGAGCATAGGTAGCTCCTCGATCTGTGTGCGTACGCTGAGGTCAGTCTCATAGACTGGGAATGTTTTCTCCAACCTCAGGAGTACCTCTGCCCAGGTAGAACAGGTTTTCACAATCTGTTTCACCTGTTTTTGCACAAATTTCTTTTTGCATGAGCGTTTTAGCAGTGAACATTTGGTGGCCACATCCACATGGGACTGGCCAGTCAACAAAAGGAACTCTGCAAAATTCTTCTGCCTATTCGGGCAGATTTTTGGGGTCGAACTCCGGCAGTTCCAGCCCGATGTTCGCCTGGGCAATTGGTCTGCCCGTCTTCCCAACCCCCGGAGTTAGGCCTGAAGGCGACACGCCGGCAAGAGGAGCCAGGGCTGACAGGCCTCTTCTCTCAATCTCTGTGACAGGCACGTCCTGTAGATCAGCCATAGGCACTGTCCTGGCACGGGGGTGAAAGGGGCTGGGGCAGGTGACCTTAGGCAACAGCCTTGAGACCCTTGATCTCTTGAGATCTTCGGCCAGGGTACTCAGTCCTGGAGAGAGAGAGGGCAACTCTGGCTTGGGTAAGGGTTCTGCAATACCCAGTTTAGCCTTAATGGCCTCCGATAGGGCCGTCACATCTGGATCTTCTGATCCAGACAGGAGTTTGGCCAACAGCTCGGCCGTATGATCCAGGGCACCGTAGGTTGGCCTTGGATGATGTTGTTCTTCGACTCGAGTCGGGCCCACTTCGGGAGCCCTTGGGGTTGGACAACATGGTCTTGGATACTCAGGTCTTAGTCGTCTTGGCAGGGATGCAGTGGACGGAGGACCAGAGTGCGCGTAGGACCCTAGGTCTGTACGTGGTCTGGATCCATGTACAGCCAATGGCTCCTCTCCATCTTCCCCACGGATGGATTTGTAGTACTCCTCATGTAGGATGTACTCATCCATCTTCTTCCTCAGTTCCTCATACTCCTCAGGGCCTTCACTCGCTGTTGAGGATGAAGCCGGACAGTTGGATCTGGATACTGAGGCAGCTACACGTCTGTGGAGGTGACTGAAGCTGTCTCCACCGTGTGCTGCTAAGGCCTCGGTGGTAAGGCCTTTATTTTCTTCCGCCCTTCTGCGTTCTGGATCTCCTTGGGACCCAGATGCGCCACTGGGATGATGTGGAGCTCGGTAAGGTGGTTCACTCATTGGGTGGGCCATGCTGCCCATTTGCACTTGGACAGTTCTGATGGGCCAGGTCCTGACGCTTGGCGTGGACATGATGAACTTGCCGTTGAGCTTTTGTGCTGCACTTCTTCTCAGGGTCGGTTCAAAAGGTCACAAGGGACTGCCTCTGCTACCAGAAAGATGTCCTTGAATTATGCCCTAGATATTTTGATGTATTCCTGCAGGTTTTGTAGTTGAAAACCCAAACCAAAGCAGCAAGTAGAGCAAGAACAGGATGTGGATCGAATCAATGATTGGTTTTGGAATCCAGTGTAACACAGAAGGGCTGCAGATAGACAAAGCAGGTTTATACACATAGATTCAATCACAAATGAATAATACAAAAGATTTTATATGAAAATTGGTCTGACTCTTGCCTCAGAGGTTGCATTAGGCACTTCATGTGCACTCTTTTGGGTGTAATGGTGCTGGTTAGGAATGTGGGGCATAGATGTCAGGACCACACAGAAAATGACTTGACCAAGCAACTGAATTCAGAAACAGTTACAAAGTAGGACCACAATAAGTGGTAGAAACAATTGAGTATAGGGGTCTTGGGGTGGGAGACCACTAGGCTTAACCACCAAGGCCTAAAGCATGAAATGCCTGTTTTATTTGGGTATATCCTCCATGAAGGAAGGTACCTCCGCTCAGTTGAGTGGTAGGGGTGAACTTCATGGGGGGCTAGGGTCACAACCCTAGTTACTTTGAGAAAGTGTACTTTAGGCAACAAAAGAGTGATAAAAACACTTAAGTTTGTCTTAGCATCAACAAAAGGGTTTTAAGGGGGGCTTGGCCTGGATCAAGTCCTCCAAGAAAGACATGGCAGTGGCTTTTTCTTACTCTCCCTCCCCCCGGAAATCATAGCCCAAGAGTGGAACTCTTCCGAAGGCTTCGAAGTCGGCATTTTTATGACCGACACACAACACATTTTTGGAGATTCCTACACCCCCCTTCTTTCCACCTCAACCACAAAACAAAAAGAGGCTCTCCAACACGCCAAATACATCTCTTGCGGTGATGGTTTTGACCAAGACAACCTCTCTCTTGTCCTATCCACATCCACCACACGCACTTTTCTCGCCACCCCACTTTGCACCGACATTTTTGATGAAGACGCCGAACACAATACCTACAACCATGTCCTCACCCTCTTTGAATCCGTCCACGACCTCGCCTCCAAACAAATTTTCTTGAAAGGAAAAATCTTTCTTCCGGTACTCGACGCAAGCCTCTCCCCCGCCGACACCATCATATGGGACTACCGCCCAATTTTGCAAAAGTTCATAAGATACCTAGACAACATTTCCTACATTGACACTTACAAACCTTTCATTCATGACAACAACAACATCTTTTCTTCAACCCCCCCAAAACAAGCGGAGGGGGGCTCCACGAGATGGGGAAGGGCAGTGTGCGGGCTGTGATGCCTCTGAAGGGTATGTGTCGGACGTGGAAGTCAGATTGCACGATATGCACGTGCATGATCAAGTATTTATAACAAAGAACGATGAGCATTTTGAGGAAGTTTCAATGAAGCAATGATACATGAAATGTTGTGAAGGATGTGGAAAAGTAGGATTAAATGAATCCTTCGTGTTTCGTCCTTGGTCTGGCTTTTCCTTTGCTGGTGCGAAGCACCATCAAAAAAAGAGCCTTATTACATTTCTAGCCATTTTCGGGACGCCTTTCCATGCCGGAAATGGAGCCGGGCGGCGACAAACAAAGGCAAAAACACTCCTTTGCCTTATGTCTGACCTATCAGCGCAAGGACAGGGAGGGTGCATTGGGCAAGATTAGCGACACAGGGTGCAAATAGCATACAATTGACATATTCATAACTCGGGCCCATTGTATCGGATTTTGACGAAATTACAGACAATTTTGGTCAATTCGGGAGTGTTGTTTTCATTTTTGAGCTCAAAGAGGCGTCTGGGTGCGCTGAGAACCGTGAAATCAAAAACCGGTGCTAAAACAAAATGACGGCGGTTTTCCAATTAAACAGCAAGATGCGGCTTCTAGAATCATTTATAAGATTGGTCTTAGATCGAAATTTCGTGCACTGTAGCCCGATTTCACTTTGGACAGTCAAAATGAAAGATCGCAAATGCCGGTGACTGCGAAATGCACGCGTGCACAGCAAAAAAATAATATAGCAAATAGATTTCTTGCGTTTTGGGGCCTGTGGCTTCTTGATAGTGTTGTTCGGCACCTCAACTTTGCTAGTGCACCTTTAAATCGCATCCCTAGCTTATATGGAATTAGTGGATGCTGGTAAAGAAGTCAAACTTGGTAAAGGTCCTAACTTTGTAAAACAGCCATGATTCATCAAAACAAATATGACGGCGCCAATCAGCTCTCGGAGGCGGTCATTTAGAGGGGCTGCATCGTACACTTTTGAGGTATGTTTCGTTTCGGCGCGCGGATTGTATACAATGGCATAAGGACTGCTTTTAGAGGGGGGCGGGGCCCCATTCCCCGGCCCCCTAATTAACAGCCCCCCATGGGGGGGGAGGTGAACAAGCCACATTCAACAACACCACCGGCATAATGATCATAACCATTGACACATCCAAAACATACTCTTACCAACCACCACCACGCTCCCCAAAGGACCCCGCCACCACCCGATTAAGAGTTGACATCTTAAAAAAACAACTCAACGATGGTAGCCGGGAAAGTGCCTACGATTTCATCGACAGGTCACTTCAAGGCAAAATGCATGAAAAGGCCTCAATTGCCTCCTCAACGGCTGATTTTCAACGAACGGCTTTCCACAAACGCCCTTCCCCCATCTCCAAACACCCCCAAGGTGACCAAGACCACGAGTACTTCCGTTTCGACATAGATTGTCACACGGAAGAGGTCGAAGAACTAGCAACCACACTCCAACAACAACACCCTCTCACATCTCAATCACCAACAATAATTGCATTCCCCTTTGATCTTGCCACCCACCCCGACACCTTTGTTGCCACGCTTCGTAGAGGACACCCTGCCGCTCCACCACTTGAACTCCTAAACCAACTAACGAGCATCCCAAGAATTGATGAATTTTTGAAATTCGCAATAGTTCGAACCAAATATTCCATTCTCTTCCATGTAGACTCCGAATGCATCCCTTCTCCCACCAACTCAGAAATAGGCCGACTCCATTGGTTGAACCAACTGCTTTAGGATGCGGGTCTTGTCTTGCTATACCCCAATGGGAAATACACTCCCAACCCCCGCATTCAGCAAGCCAACTCTCAACCCAAAAAGCACGTCCTCACCTCTTCCAAGGCCGTGGTCGCCGAAGCACCAGCCGCAACCACCCACATTTCCCTCGCCAAAGCAGCGGCTATCTTCGGCGAAATTGAAAAAATCATTGCACTCCATTTCTCGTCCATGTCAATTAGAACATCACTCCATTACGAGATCAGCTATACCATCGACGACTCTCCAATCATTGCGCATGGTCAAGAAATCACAAAGATCAATTTTTCTCAAGGTCAAAACATCAATCTCCAAAAACAACAATCTCTAATTCACAACAAGCGCCTCACCACCGACCAAGAGCACATCTTTGAATGGTCTGTCATCGAACAGCTCGGAGCTGACTTGGGTGCCAAGAGTCATAAAAATCAACTTCTCACCAATAAACCTCCCAATGCTAAATACACAAAGCGAAAGTGATACTCCACGTCTCCTTCCCTCCACGCATCTCTCTCTCCACCTTCTCAAAGATTACCATGTCAATCTCAGAACCCATTCGCGAATCTCTACTTCAACCAGGTTCTCCCCTCCCATACTCCCCCACACCCATGCTTTCTCTCATCACATAATTGCAATTTCGGCTTCGAGCTCTCCACTTCCACCAACTCTAATCGAATCTCTTATCGACATAAATGCATTTATTGTGTGTCGATCAAAGCGTCCGCTTCACTGCACTCATTCTAGTTTCTGCAAATCTCGGTATGTTTCACAACATCCGTCATTCAAATTTTGCACTCGCTTCCGTTGTTCAACTCCCGACTTCTTCAACGCTTGCCACGACTCGCTTTTTGCCCTCATCACGCCTCCAACCTTTCTCACAGCTATACCCGTCACTCTCTTTCCCCACCAACCCCCCAACCCGCATGTTCAGGTAAACAATCCATCTCAATTTCCAAGAATGAATCAATTTCCAAGAATGCATCAATCAAAGAAGCTCTCTAAGGAACGACAAGGTTCTCCTTTACTCGCACTTGCACAAGACCACCACACAAACACTAACACACCACCTTGCACCCTGCACCACATTCACACGACACGAATCATCACTCTACCTTATTCTACACTCATCGATCACCACTCCGCCGCCACCGCTCCACTTCTCGCCTGGACTACGATGACATCATCGAGTGTTTCAACATCATTAAGTTTGCCTGTTCCCATGCCTCCTCTCCCGATCACGAGCG
Organism: Eutreptiella sp. 'Long Island Sound 2002'; assembly: GCA_964036045.1. Classification (NCBI taxonomy): domain Eukaryota; phylum Euglenozoa; class Euglenophyceae; order Eutreptiales; family Eutreptiaceae; genus Eutreptiella; species Eutreptiella sp. 'Long Island Sound 2002'. The sequence goes on along the minus strand of OZ038389.1, from coordinate 36,011,605 downwards.
CTTCGACATCACGGAGAATCTCACACGTTAAGGGAATTTGGATTGGTGTCCCTCACGATTTGGTCCCTAACGATTTGGTCCCAAAAAACCGCGGACCTCCTGTGCCCATGCCTCCTGTCGCGGCACAAGCGCTTCGACATCATGGAGACTCTCACACGTTAACGGAATTTGGATTCGTGTCCCTCACGATTTGATCCCTAACGATGTGGTCCCAAAAAACCGCGGATCTCCTGTTCCCATGCCTCCTCTCCCGAGCACGAGCGCTTTGACATCATGGAAACTCTTACACTTTAACGGAGTTTGGATTTGTGTCCCCCACATTGATATTTTTTTCCCTTTCCTGTTCACCAACAACTCGACCTCACACCACGAACACACCCACGCTCACAATCACATCACTAACACTCCCACCACCCCACCACCACCCCCCCGACCCAATCGCCGGCGATCCCAACACCGAACCTAATGGTGACAACAACAACGCCATCAAACCCCCCTTCATTTTTCTTCCTCACCATCCAAACACCACCAAACACCATCACCCAATACTCTCCAAAACCACATTACAGATAACAACTCATAACACTGCCAAAAACATGCACGACATTCAAGCCACCGTCCTCCACCACTTTAACAAAGGAACAGACATTCTCTGCCTTCAAGAAATTCCCTTCAACATTACCCTTGACAACTCTCTTGGCCTCACCACCTTCGATAACTATGCCCCCGACAAGACAAATGGCACTGCCATTATCGTCCACAAGCACCTCGCTCCCTTTTGCCGCAAAACCCACCACACTAACATTCACGGTTGTCTCACTACCATAGACATCACCCTACCGGGATACGCCACATTTCGCATCTTCAATATTTACAAAACCCACATCCAATCACATCAACAACGCCTCGCCCACGTCATCACCACTCTCCAGCAAAAGGAACCAATTCACCTCCTCATTGGAGACATGAACACTCACCGACAACCACACTTAGACACCGACAACATCAAACATCCAAAATCTTGGCCTTGGCTCTATAATCAACTACACCCCCCAAACCCAGACACTACCCCCGAGCTACATGACCTTTTTCAATCCCAAAACCCCCATCTCCGCCAATGGACAAGACCCCGTAACAAACGCCTACCCGTCTCCCAATCTCGCATCGATCTCATTATCGCTACTACTTCCTTCATTTCCATCTTCGATCCACTAAAGACCTTTATCAACACCACCATTAATAACTCCGATCACTACCCCGTCACCTCCACCATTAACATACCTACCAATCCATTAAACATCTACGACGTTCCCCACGCAGACATCTACTACAGAAAACTTAACAAAGAAGAACACAACAAATTTCTCCAACGCCTCCACTCCATGGACACATGGACCCAAAATAACATGACCTCCATTCTAAACTCTCCCATCGACGACTTAATCAACACTACAAACAACGTCCTCTGCTCTCTTGTTAACTCCTACAAACTGGTCACCAACCAGCATCATTCCCACAAACCTACCAAAATTGAAAAGGCCTTCACTCACCAACTCAACAATATCCAACCCTCCACCACTTTAACCTCCAAGCAAGCCAAGACACTTCAACACACCCTGGACAAATGGACTGAAAAGAAAAAACGTCAATCCCAAAAACGTCTCCATCACTCTCTGATAAAAGGACGGAAAATAAAAAAATCTCTCAATAACATCTTAACCCCCCGCTCCACCACACCCATGGCCCTATACGATACCAACAACAATCTCACCTCCGACCCCTACTCCCTCTGCGAATCCATGGGCCAGTGCCTCACCGCTTTAGGAGGACCCCCAGACTTCCAGATCGAACCCCAACTCATCAACTCCCTTATGGAACTCTCCCCTTCCATCCCTCAGGACGCTCCTCACCCCAACTTCACTGAAACCTTCTTCAACACCTTGCTCTCTAACTCTAACCCAGTCAAAGCCCCTGGCTTCGACAACACCAACCTCTACCTCTTCCACCTTGCTCCCAAACACATAAAATCTCTCCTCTTTCACATATGCTCCCACCTCATCACCAACCCCATTCCCAAACAATGGCTCACCGCTCGAATCTTCCTCCTCTACAAAAAACACGACCCCCACAACCCTATCAATTATAGACCCATAGCCCTTCTCCAAACAATTTATAAAATACTCGCCTCATATGCCGCTACCGCCCTGACCTTCTACGCCACCAAATACAACCTACTCCACCACTCCCAATACGGTCGCATTCCCAATCACCGCACCACAGACCACATATTCACCATGATCTCCAACATCTCCCTCCACCCCGACATCTACCACCTCTACCTTGACCTCAACAAGGCCTTCAACTCCGTCCCCCACCAAGCCCTATGGCAAATCCTACACAACTACAACTTCCCCAAACACATTATTTCTCTCATCCAAAACCTATACTCTCATCCCGCTGACTATCCCACCGTCAACGGCTTCTCTCTCTTTGCCGCCATGACTATCAGAGGACTCCGCCAGGGATGCCCAATGTCTCCGATTCTTTTCAATCTCTTCATTGACCCCATAATCCGCAAACTGTTTTCCTTGCTCCCTTCTCACACCTTCTCCGCTTTGTTTTCCTTTATTGACGACATTGCCCTACAAACTGCCTGCCCCAAAATTCTGCACACTACACTCTCCTTCCTCTTCAACGTAGGCCCAAAATATGGCCTCTCCTTCAACGCCACCAAATCAGAACTCCACGCCCTCAGCAATGGTCCTCACCTCACCATCCGCATTTCCTCTACCACCCACTTCAGCACCTTCGATCAACATGACAAACCACGCCAATATTACAAATACTTAGGGGTCTTCTTCTTCACTTCTCAACAAAATCAACAAATGTTCCTCCTCCTAAAAAACCTCGTCAACTCCTTCTTCACCAACCTCCTTCGTTTATCCCTATCACACACCGAACTCATCAAACTCCCCAACATTCAACTTATTTCTATCCTTGCCTACCGCCTCATCTACAATTCCCTCCCCAACAAACCTCTTGACACACTTGACCACTCCATTTGGGTCAACATAGCATCCCAAGGCAAACTCTCACTCCGCACACCCAACAAAACCAAACATTCTCCTCGCCACACTCTTGGTCTTGGCATCACCAAAATATTTCACGTTACCCACACTCAAGCCATCAACCACTTCCTTCGTTACACATCAAACTAAGGTCCCCCCACATCCAATCATTCTATCCAACACACCCTTTTTCACCGCGGCCCGGCTTCTAATCTCCTGCAAGACATGCTCATCACTTCAGCCCACCACTTCTCCATCCAAACACACAACATTCCACACCACAACCCCTGCCAAGTCCGATCGCTTCCACTCAACTCAGCCATCCAAGTCGCCTTCCTCGACCAGAACAACGAAAATTCAAATCTCTGGTACCCAGGCACAACCATCCAGCACAATCTCCACTCCACGTTCGTCCAATTCTCCGACAACATCTTCCAACTTCCCGACACCCACCACTTCTCCTTCATCACTCAAAAGGGCAACGAACTCTCTTCCTTTATTACTACCCCCACACATCCAATATGCCCAACCACACTACACGACTTCCCCATCCCACATACCACCACCCTATCAACCACATATTATTTCCAGCTCAAATCCAACCATAATATTCCCCTTCCCAACTTTTCACATCTGGATTATTGGGGCTGTCACCACTTACTCAACGCTCTCGAATCTAACACCACCTACTCCATCATCTATACCGACGGATCGGACGACCCCAACTCTTCCAACCCCTCCGGATCAGCCGCAATTATCTCCCTTCAACCCAACAACCACACTATCATTACTTCCCCCTCTCCCCTCAAAGGATCATATCCTGCAGAAATCTATGCCATCATCATCTCCCTCCTCTATCCTCAACTCACCACCCTCCCCCAACCGATCATCTTCGCCATCGACAACTTGAGCACATGCCTCACTCTAAACACCCTCCTTCACTTTCACTCTCCCCCCTTCACCACTAGCAACAACTCCTTTGCTCTTTGGTACAACCTCATATGGCATCTTCTCCAACATCTAAAACACGTCACCATCCTATTCACTTGGATCAAAGGACACGCCGATTTCCCCGGCAATGATGCGGCGGACAGTGTCTCCGAATGGAGCACCACCCATTTCGATTACCTTCTCTCCCCCACAACTTCCACGCAATTGGCCATTAACCAAAGTCCACTCCGTGGCAAAATAACCTCTAAACTCACGAAACATCAACTTCCAACCCATCAACACAACAACATTCACCTCTCCCTTAGTAATCACTTCTTTCTCAAATCCTCGTGGTTCTCCACTTTCACCTTTAAGTGGGTCATGCAGTGTTTTCACCCTGACTAGGTTTGTAAATACCCGCGGCTGTCCTTCGGAGAACTTCGGCTCACGATGAACGCTCATTTTGCCCATGGTTAGGCCGCTTTGATGCAATGCTTTGGGCGGGGGACCGCCATGCCTGAAAAACAAAAAGAGGAACATGGTCAGTAAGAACAACAAAAGGAGGTGCACCCCCCGCCCCCCCCTCTGGGGAAGGGGGGGGAGCAGCCCAGCCTGGCCCAAGCTTCCCACCCCCGCGCTTCACTTGGGCTTTGATCTAACAACCTCTGCGAGGTCATTTTTGGTTCCATACCGGGGGGTTTTTAGCTTTTCGTGCATTTGGGATGTGGCACATTTGAATTGTCACCATTTGTTGCCCAATGTCAACCATTTTTAGCCCTTTTCCATCCCCCATATTGAACTCTCCCAACTATGGGGACCCCGAGAAGGCAAGGGTGATGTAGCCATACATAGCCCGCGGACCTTGAGCAGTTTGTGGTACAGCCTTCATCCGCACGAGATCACTGACCTCGCTCGCCATCAACAAGTGTGTCACGTCCACGCTCAGAACTACCATACCCCTCCCCTTCACCCTATTCACGGTCCCCATCACCCAAGAGACCACGGACAACGCATTCCCCGCGCTCCGAGTCAAGGGACACCTCATCGCCGCCTCCAAGAGCGAAGCCACAAGCACCGAAACACTCGAAGCAAGCGGACTTTACAAGGCTGAGTGTTTTGTTCATAGGGACAGTGGAGTACCAAGTTGAAGGCAGTTTCGTTGTTATCATGTGGGCTTTGCTGCTTCGCAGTGCAACCAGTTAGGTGACAGGTATTCTTGGGTGAGTATCCCGGCCTCTGCGTGCGCAGTATGCATGCAGTGCGCACGCAGTGCCCACACAGTGCACACGCAGTGCGCACGCAGTGCAACCACTTGGCCCTAGTAGGCATATATAGCAGGGGTCCAAGGTTCCCAAATTTTGGGAACAGTAGGCGACTAAACGCCGGTTGGGTGTGGGATACAGGAGAGGGTTTTTTACTAAAGGATCAGAGAGAGGAAAGTCTGTGACATAGGTTAAGGGATACAAATGGAGGAAAAATGGGGAAAAACGGGGGAAAAACGGGGAAAAAACGGGGAAAAACGGGGAAAACGGGGGAAAAACGGGGGAAAAATGGGGGGGAAATGGGGGAGGATGGGAACTATGATGACTGGGTCAAGCTGCTCATGTCTCTTGCACTGCCACTATTTTTTATATGCATACCCCTGCTTATGTTGCTCTCATCTCCACACAGATATGGAGAAGCAATTGGCATTGACCGACCAACACCACATTGGGCGTATCAGTTTTGCAATGAATGGTTTGGTGCCACCTGTGCAACCATAGAGCCATTGCATCGACCTCCTCTTCTTCCACGGACCTCCGAAAAAGAACAAAAAGAAAAAAAAAGCAGAGAACCACAAACCCCCCCCCAAAAACAAAACAGCAGCAGCGAGGCCCGGCCAGGACAAGGGAAGGGACAGGGCAACCCCGGGGCCCGCCTAAAAGACTTCCCCGGGGCAAACCGGAGACCGGTCAACATTTAACAAAACGACACGAAGCTACCGGCGGGGCCGTACATTTGTTGGCATGTACGGCAGCATCAATGGGTGACGTGCATATTGATGATTTTCTTTTTGCTATGTGCGTCACCCTTTGGGGCTGGGATGCCTAACCCGGGAGAGCTCCTTGGCTTCAATTTGGTTTGCAAAAAATGCTCCCAACAGAATTAGAAACGTGGGGGCGTAAAATTTGGGTAGGTGGGTCTTGTCCGAAATACCCCCTCCAGATTTCCCCCGTTTTTCTCGTTTTCTCCCCGTTTTCCCCCGTTTTTCCCCTTTTCTCCTCCGTTTTCCCCCGTTTTTCCCCGTTTTTCCCCGTTTTTCCCCGTTTTTCCCTGCTACTGGGAACCAAACGCCGATTGGGTATGGGAACCTCGGACCCCTGATATAGTCACAACATTCCCACTCACACCCCTAGGTAGTACGGGGTCACCGAGTTCGACAAAACCGCCAACATAGCAAAAATGGCTGAAAACTGCATAAACTGCACAAGCACTCGTCCCACTCCACCCCATACCAACCCCATGGAGTCGGGACCCGGAAATAGTTTTTCGGTGAAAATCGAAAAAACCCAAAAGATTCCTGATTTTCGACCCAAAAAACGGGGGGGGGGGGGGTCATTTTTTGGCTAGGGGAGTCCGGATTGGGGGATGCGTTTTTTCGACAAAATAATGATTTTACAAGGGATTCAACCGATTCAAACGATTCAACCCCTTGGGGTACGGGACAAATATCAATATTTTGCCAAAATATTTAATTCGAGACTGTTTTTTTCTGAGCGCAAAAAAAATAAGAAACACAATTTTTTTAAATAATTCTGCCGTTCGGGACACAGGATTTTGCAAAAAAATAGCTTAAATAAATAATTCGGAGAGTGTAGGGTAGCAATGTTCTCTTTGCATTCTTTCTTCCCAACTTTGCCCTCTGAGGAAGCCATTCTCTGAACACAGAAGTTGTTGTGATTGCAGATGACAGTGTTGAAGTCTAGTAAGGCTTTGATGAGGGTTCTGTGTGTACTCGTCATGTTGTGACAAGCTTTGTTGTGCATGGAACACATTTATTTCATCAAGTGGACAACCGCAAGACAACTGATAAGTTTGGCCCCTGCAAGATTTGAAGCATTGAGGACACAATATCAAACGCAAAATGGTAATCGGACAAAAATTAATCGCAAAAAAAAATTTATTTTATAGGTGTAATACACAGGTTTTGGCTCGCAAATTCAAAATAATCGCAAAAAAAAATTATTTTTTGGGCTTGTTAGTGGCAAAAACAAAAATTCTGCTAAATATTAATTGTTTTTTTTCCCGCAAAATATTCGTATTTTGAAAATATTCGTATTTGCCAAGTAGGGTACACGAATAGGCCAAAAAGGCCCAAACAGGGGGGGTATGTGGCTTTTTCCCCTATATACTCCTGCCTGGCTTTGATCTAACAACCTCTGTGAGGTGATTCCACTTCTATCGCCTCCAGAAAGGCACCTCAAAGAGAGTGCTAGAACACTAGAGTCAGTCAATTCGGCTAACAATCAACCAATCATTGAGTCAGACAGGCAGGCAGGCAGCTAGGTAGTGAGTGAGGCATGCAGGCATGCGGGCAGAAACACCCAGTTTGGTTTTTTTTTGGTAGCAGCAAAGACAATCGTTGAGTGAACAAACAGTTCACAGACGGCGGCCTCGTAGGTTTGAATCCCGTACCACATAGCTGACCGCACCACGATTTGTCCCTAAACCCTTTTGCACACCAGGATTCGAATCCCACTCATCACAAACTTTTGACCCCCCCCCCCCGCACACCCAGCCCCCCAAAGAAGTGGTGGTAGGGGGGGGGGGTTAGAGGGCTCAGAACCGTAAAATTCATTGGGGTATCATTTTTGAAATAATGATTTTGCAATACGTTAGACATGCAATATCATGCCGTGGGGGTATGCTACGCGAATAACCACCAAAAAGGTTTCCCTTCTCTCCCTTTCTTCGCACCTTGTCCTCTTCCTTCAAGCATTTTTGGCCACGGTTATCTACTTTCAGTAATGTGTGCCAAACGTGGACTTCCTGTCGCTAGGCTGTCCACCATCCCCACATCTTCGCCATATCCTGCCTGAGTCAACGCCTGTCCCACTGAAGTCCCCACTTCTGGGTGTGCCAGCTTGGCTCATAGATGATTTCTGTACGCAGCCAACTGCCGGGTCCATCCTTTAAGGATGACCTCCTTCAGGGCCCCACACCTGAAACGCATCCCTTGGCATCAAACAAATGCCCTGTCCATAGCTCGTATGCGCCCAGGGTGCTCCACAATGCATCGGTCTCCTCGGCCCTCGTCACCAGTTGAGCCTCGCCTCAACTTTTGTTTGCACTTCCCTATATAGGCAGTTTTCTGTTGTGTTGCAGTATTCTTGTGCTCCGCATTTGCAAACGGGAATAGCTTTATCAATTTCCGTGATACCACCTCCTGCAACCCACTAGTAGTCGATCGTCTCCAGACTGCCTCGGAAGCTTGTTCGACGACCTTGGTCCCCAAGTACCCCGACCATGCTGCATAAACATTTGCTGCGAACGATTGCAACTCTGTCATTTCCACGGTACCCCCACCAGGTGTCATTTGAGCAAAATCAACAACTACATGCAAAAATTAATGATTAAACAAAACTGTCATTGACCGGACAAACCCTTGACACACAGCGCCATGATTGTTTGTCATTGTCGGTTCCAGGAGCTATTCCAAACCTCAGTTCCTAAGGACAGATTGCTGATGCGGCCGTTTCGCGCGTCCGGACGCTTGCCAATGAACTGAATTTCCTTGACGGGCTCTGGCTCGCTTTTTTGCTCCTACAATGAAGCCGGCCTGCCCCAGCCGCGTCTTTGTGCGCCGTACCATGCGCCGCAGCCGCGCTTGTGTGCTCCGTGCGAACAATGCACACGGTGCGTGTATTGGGGTTGTTCCATAGGGGGCGTATTGCGCGCTGTGCCCGGGCTGTGCACAAAGTTTGTTCAATACCATACCCAAACTGCATAGTAGTGCCTAGTATCAATAACAATGAGCCCACAGAGTACCAGGTGCGGGCACCAACACCGCCGCCCTCTCCTAGTCAACCCGGCCGTAGTCTCCTTGCATTGCTAGAAGCTAAGCGGCGCGATCCCCCGCCATCGCGGCGGTTGAATACACCGTCTATGTCGGTGTCACAACCACGCGCGGCAAGCTGGCCGGCACGGTCCCCCTCCGCTTTGACTGCCAGTCCTCCATGTCTACCGGTGTAGCGGATGTCACATTCGCGGCAGGCACCGGGGTTGGGACGTTCATGCTCATGGGGCAGATCGCCTTCACGCTCAACATCAAAGCCGAGGCCCAAAGGTAGGCATGCTCCGAAGACCATGGCACACTCCCATCAGAACAAGACGGAGCGCAACACTACCGTTCGACCAATTTGCCCGTGTATGGCATTGGAAGGTCATTCGAGACATTTTGGACAGGGGAAGAAGCTATGGTATGCTTTGAGAGTGTAAGTAGACCCCAAGATGGACTTGTACTATAGCAGAACTATTGCGGCTTCATAAGAAAAAGAGGTCATTCTAGACATTTGGATGGGTTCCGCCCATGACTGTGGGTTGGCGTCAAACATCAGGTTGTGCAACGTTGTGGGGGTGTAGTATGGTCCACAGAGGCAAGAATATTGTCAATGGTAGCAAAAAATGCCCAATGTATCTCTATAATGTGCGTACCGTGCCCATGCTGTGCGCGTGTTGTGCACAAACGCCCTCATAGACTGACCCACCTATGTGACAGGGAAGTGCACGTATTTCTGGATGTCCCCCTCCCGTATCAACCATGTCCGTTTCATTGCTTCTTGGAATTACTAGCAACCATCCAGAGCCACCAAGAATTAGCAGGAACCATCTTGAAACCACCACGAATTACCGTCAACCATCTAGAAGGCACCAGAAGTAGAAACCAGAAACTAAGCACTTGAAAGCGGTAACCATCCAAAAAGCCACCAAGAATCACCGCAACCAAGTAGTAAACATTAAAAGGTTTTCAAGAATAAACAGCAAGCATCCAAAAGCATCCAAGCATTTCCAACAATCATTCACAGACCTGTGGAAAGTAACAACGAGCAGCCCGGAAGCCTCCAGGGTACACCAGTTTTAGGGATTTAAAGATTGACCATTTCCCCATAGTTTGTTCCAACACGTTTCGCGGTGCACAGGCAGTGCAGTGCAGGTTCTCCGCCCAAATCTTATCAACGCTGACAGGAGGGATGTTCCAACCTAACGTTTACTACACGTGGATGAACACCAATTGGGACAGTATGCCACAGAAGAGGCCCAAGAGCTGAAGAGAGAGCCCAACGGATGCGGTGTCGATTTTGCATGTATGCATAGTCGATTAACCCCGTAACCTTGTGCCCCCTCTGTGTGAGGATGGCGGGCGGGTGGTGGGGGCAACGGTGGGGGCGTCTCAGACTTCGGGTCTGAAGCTCCGGAACAATCTCAAACAGTTATCGATGGTGTTGGACAGTACCAAAAAAAAAGGGGCCCGGCAGATGCGGTGTGGCTTTGTGTGGGCTGCTAGTGCTGTCTCAGGTCAAAGGGGGGCGGCAACCTTGTTGCTGTCCGTCGATCACCTATTCCATCTTCTGGACTAGGCTGACCCCACCTTACAGTGCACACCTTTGGCGCAGGTTCACCATGTAGTGTAGCACTACAGTACATATGGACTCAATGAAAACCGTGTTTCAGTACCCCCCCCCCCCTTTGTATACTGTGGGTGGGTGGTGGGTTTGAGCTGACCTCACTGTTCAGAGGAGCAGAGCCAATGCACAGTCAGAAACCACCTGGTGTGGTGCAGAACTGGACTACGCTGCAGTGCAGCAAGCATGACATTGAACAATGTGGTTATGACCATGCGCCTGTGACACGGGGGCGTATGCGAACCCAGTTTTTGTTGCCTCATGGCCCCCTTTGTATAAGCTACGCCAAAATACCAAATTAATACGGTCCCTACACCTACTGTAGCTTGGACACAGGCGTAGCTTGCGCGCGACACATACAACCACCAACACACACGTACGTGAGCGTGTAGTATGAGTGCACCTCAATCTTCACCCATGTTCCCAGAGGCATGCAAATGCAAAAAAGTGTTTGAAACATGGAAATTCAGGTTCACACCCACGTTTTCACAAGCAATGAAGCATGATAAGCCTACAAATGTTCGGCTTGGAAACCCTTGTTGCGATCATACACCATGCGGAACAACTGCACATGCTCACCATTTGAAGATGCTGTTGAAGATGCCTTTGCCCGAGGTTTAGGGGCTGGTTTGGGCTGAGGCAACTTCAAGTTCTTGGGAATGAAATTGCGTTGCATGTGGTCTCTTGTAAAATACAACTTCCCATCAAAGACACCGGCCGATCCCCACACACCTCGTGGCTGCACTACATTTGGTACCAAATTAATGCGGTCCCTACGCCTACTGTAGCTTGGACAAGGGCGTAGCTTATACAAGGGGGGGGGGGGGGTACAAAAAGCTTTAAGTTGGGCCATTCAATGGGAGGATGGCACCCGCTGTCTATCTGCAAGCGTTTGTTGTTTGTGTCATCGCCGGGAGTAGGCATAGGAGCCCAGCTCTGCTTTCTTGTAAACCCCAGTCCTGGGGGGGGGGGGGGCGGCCGGGCCCGGTCCTTGTATGCGACACCCCCCCCCCTGGGTTTTGAAAGATAGTGGTGCCGGGTCGGCCACCAACAAGTGTCCCTATAGAAAGCTGTCCGGCGCCTTTTTTTTTTTTCATACTATGTGTTTATACTCAAAGTACTCAAAATTTTGTAGAGAATTCATATTTGTGTTAAAACAACAAGAAAAAATTTTGACCTGAAGGAGGGCTACAGGAGGGCTGCAGACCCTAACAGCAACCCTAGCCCTAACCCTAGCCCTAACCCTAACCTTAACCCTAACCCTAACCCCCCCCCCCTCACCCCTGGCTCGACGCTCCCCTGACCCCTGGCTAGACCCCCCCCCCCGACCCCGGCAGGAACCCCCCCCCGACACCTGGCAGGACCCCCCCCCCCCCTGACCCCCGGCTGGACCCCCCCAAGTTTTGACAGATGGCTCGGGGGGTGTCGCATCAGGACCAGTTGTAGTCGCCCCCCCCGTGCCCCAGTCATGTCTAGTGCTCCCGCCACTGTGTGTGCCTCCCGGTGACCCACACCAGTTTCCCTCCGCAATATGGTGCTCACCCCTGCTCTCTTGGAAGGTGTGGTGCACACACATACCTCAGTACGCCAGTGGCAGTCTGCATAGCACGCAACTCCGAGTTGCACCCCCCATGCTCCTGCACGAAATTCAAGCCATATGCAAGGGGGAGACCTTGTTGCATGGGCTCCAGATCGAAGCCCTGGCTGTAGGGAGGTACTGAAGTCATTGAAGCTGCTCATCAAGTGTGCAATCTGCGAAAACTAGGCCATTGGGTACGATGATATACACCAAGGCCACTTTGCACGCACTGTGTGTGTTCACGCACAGAGGTCCGAGTCACAGTTCAGCACCAATGGGGTAGGTCCCGGTCCCGGACCACCCACCCACCCACTGTTGACCCCCCCCCCCCCCCCGCACCCCCCACGCCGCCGTGCGAACGGCGGTACGCCTGAGTAGGGGCAAGCAGAGGGGGGGGTACGACGAGGCAGAGACCAAGGGAAGAGAGGGACAGAGAGAAACCCGTGGGGAGGGCGAAGAGGAAGAGAAACCCCCTTGGGAGGGCGAAGAGGAAGACATACCCCCTTGGGAGGGCGAAGAGAAAGAAGCACAGAGAGAGAGAGGGGCCCACAGAGCGAGAGGTTTGAGACTAACCGGCGCTGTGGGACGCTGGTGGGAGCGAGCTGACCCAAACAGCCGAAGAACTTTCGATAGCCACCTGGAGTGGCGAACTCAAGGCAACATTCGGCACTGATCTGGTTTGCGCTGCAGTGCAGCAAGGCAAAACATTGAACTGAGTGTGGTGATGACCATGCGCCTGTGACACGGGGGCGTATGCGAGCCCAGTATCCGTTGCCTCATGGCCGCACCCCCCAAGTGATTGGGCGAAAATTTCATCGATGCCTTTGACGGAGGTCACTTTGGCCAAAAAATTGTCTTCAGCAACTTTGGCACCAACCCGAACTCAGCACCACAGTGGAGGGGGGGGGGGGGGCAAACCTGTGCTGTTGCCCGGTCCACATTTGTTGGTTGCTTGGGCTTGGGTCGTGGCATACATACCATCCTGTGTGTTGAGGGCATTGTGCCGCATTCTGATAGCCCCATTCAGCCAGCAGCGAGGGGTGGATGGGTAGGTGGGGGCGGGGGGGGGGGGGGCGATTGTGGTCAGGGAGTGTCAAGTCCAATGGCGAAAAATTGCGGGAAATGGCGGGAAAATTGCGGTGCCGTAACCAAACCCCCCAAAGCCTCACTCAAGGTGTATTGTATCGCTACTCGTCTCAGGGGTCCACTGTTTGGTCACATTGCCTTTCGAGCGCCATGGCACCGAAATCCAAAACCACCGGCCAAAAGCGCTCCTACGAAGAGCTGCACAGCGAGAATCTGGAACTCAAGAGCCAAATGAGGCGCTTGACCGAGTACGGGCGGTACTACTACGCGTCCCACGACTCCGTCGAGGCCGAGCCCAACACCACCCCGCTGCCTGCGTTTGGGAACTCCGCCCGGCACTGCGTCCGCATGCTGCAGGACCACCATGCCTTGGACACCAACCAGCTCCTCAACACCGCAGGCTACATCAACGTCTTCCTCGAGGAGGAGGAGTTCGAGGTCGCCAACATGGGGCTCCAGATCAACCTCGCGGACCAGACGGTGTACCCCGAGAGCTTCCGGGTGCACAATCTGACGTTGAACATGGTGGCAGAGCTCTGGCACTGCCCTGAGCCTCCGGATTTCGCGGAGACTGGGGTCTACCCCGGGGCCTGCACCGTTGGCTCGACGGAGGCGTGTCTGTTGGGGGGGCTGTGTTTGAGGTTCCGGTGGCGCGACTGGTACGCCAAGCGCCACAAGCTGACGAAGGCCCAAGTGAAGGGGGTGGTGCCCAACCTGATCATTTCGAGCTGCTATCAGGCGGCCTGGGAGAAGTTCCTCAGGTGTTGTCTGTGCCTGCAGCTTGGTGGGGCCGAAAACCACCAGAGCACCTGCTGTGCGCAGTGTTCTTCACAGGCGCAGGCACTGGCACAGGCACAGGCATGGGGAGCCACAGCCTCAGCCTCAGCCACACCCACACCCACAGGCACTGGCACAGGCACAGGCACAGGCACAGGCACAGGCACGGGCATAGGTACTGGCACCGGCACAGCCGCAGCCACACCCACACCCACAGCCACACCCACAGGCACTGGCACAGGCACTGGCACAGCCACAGCCTCAGCCACAGGCACGCGCACTGGCACAGGCACGGGCACGGGCACAGGCACTGGCACCGGCACAGCCACAGCCAGAGCCACAGCCAGCCACAGCCAGAGTCACAGCCACAGGCACAGGCACAGCCACACCCACAGGCACCGTCACCGGCACAGGCACATGCTGCCTGAACACGGCTGCATCGTTCAGGTACTTCGATGTCGAGGCCAAGTTCGTTCAGCCGTCAAAGAAGACCTTCATCATCGACGCGGAGGAGGTGAAGAAGCGCGTGGATGAGAAGACCATCGGGGTGGTGGCCATCCTTGGCAACCACTACGGGGGGCAGTACGACCCGGTGTGGGAGATCGATGCCATGCTCCAGAAGCTGAATAAGGAGAAGGGCTGGCAGGTGGGCATCCACGTGGATGCGGCCTCCGGCGGCTTCGTGGTGCCTTTCCAGGACAATGCCCCCCGTTGGGACTTCCAGCTCCCCACGGTCCTGTCCATCTCTGCCAGCGCCCACAAGTTCGGGGAGAGCGTCTGTGGAACGGGGTGGATCGTGTGGCGGCAGCGCAAAGAGCTGAGCGAGCACGTGGCCATCTCCGTCAGCTACTTGGGAGGCAAGGCCGACTCGTACACTCTGAACTTCTCCCGCCCCGCGGCGGGCGTTTTCGTCCAGTATTACAAGTTCCACCGCCTCGGAGCGGCCGGGTACCGTGCCATTTCAGAGAACCGCATGGCGAACGCCAAGGCGTTGCGGGACGCGCTGAAGGCGATGAAGCACAAGGGCAAGCCCAGGTCCGTGATGCTGGAAGGACGCGGGGGAAAGAGCAGAGAGACGTGCAAAGAGGGTCGGATGGGCAAGAACGAAGGAACCACAGACGGAACGACGAAGTGAGGGGGGCAGCAGCGATGCATTGAAAGGGGGGTGGGTACCCCCCACCTCCAGGGCGCCCAGCCTATGCCCAGCCACAGTCTCCCTGACGACCAGTTTCAATGGCATTTGTAACCGACAGTAACCGCCCCCTAATCGCTTTGGCAACCTCCTCCAGCAATGGATGGCAACGGCATACAGGGGATTTCACTGTGAAGTGGCGCATGAAATCACGTTGAATCACGTTTTGCGGTGTTTTCGGCAGTTCTGCCAAATCTCGGTAAATGACGTTGCGTCACGCTTCATGGGGACAGTTGTCTGCTTTTGTTGCACTGCGTGGTAGGCCAGTGGCTGGGTACCCGCCGGGCCGTCTCCGGGTTGTCAGCTTCTCACTGCCTCCTGCGTAACGCCCTCCTGGTCTTGAACTGCTTGGCAATGTTGCTGATTCGCTGCAAGGGATCAAACTGAGGGTCCGTGCACGTCCGTTGTTGCTGCTCCCCCCACCCCATCCCATTGGCCAAGGTATGGTCTTGGGTGTTGTGTGCCTTGTTTGTGTTCAGACAGAGGTCACGGATGCAAGACAAACTGATCCTGGGCCGGGCGAACAGCCTCAGACGGGGGCTCGTAAATCCAAATTGTGGGAAGTGGGCAGCATTTCCAACGCCATCAAGCATGCCCATCAATGTCCTGTTGCCAGACCGGAGGATTCAATGCCGTGATAGATGGCACAGATGAGTGTCCACTGCCCAACTTGAAGGCAGTTACCTTCAAATGAGGCTGAGACTCACGTTACAAGTCACGTTTCATCCCGGCCAGCCCCCATCGCGTGAGTGAAATACTGTGCGGCAGACGGGCAGTGGTACCATCAAGAGGGAGGCACAGGGATGGACCCCCCCCCCCTCCTGACCGGTTCCTGACCTGTAATTTTTGACACCTTTGCTCCTGATCACATACCAGTTACACCTGCCACGCCTGTTTTGCCTACAAGGGACCCCGGACCATCTCCTGCACACTCTCCCGGAGTGATCCCCTTGGGCACCAGCCCAGCCACACAGCTACTCACTGCACTGGACCTGCAGCTGTTGCATACCCCATGTGACAGGTCCCTTCCTGAGGGTTTTTCCACGCCTACGGGCTCAGATACGAATGTTGCCCCACTGAGATTTGACTCCGATGACGAAACTATCTCTATGGGCAGTGATTCTGACTCCTCTGCGAGTACAGACGTGTCAGTCCCCAGGCGGAAACGCCGTAAACACCTGTTTCCATCAGACTAGCGCATAGGCCCCCTGCACCTCAGTACTATGCTGCCCCTACTTGGCACGATGAATGGCACGATCCCCGCCCCTGAGAGAGTTTTCGTATACGGTATATGCGAAATTTGCGTCATTTAGGGTAAGAGACATGGATGGTCTAGTGGTATGCGCCATGGCTGGCGCTCGTCGTGGTCGGGGGTTCGAACCCAGGAGAGGGGGAAGAAGCCCAGGGTTCAGATGCTGCGAGAGCTGTTGGAGCGGGAGGGGCGGTACGGTGGCGACACGTAGGGCCGGGCAGGGGCAGGAGCGGGGAGCGCTAGGGGCAGGGGGCCAGGGGCGTGCGGAGGGACGGGCAGATAGGATGCGGGGAGGCGGACGCAGGGGGTCGGCGGAGGTGGAGGAGGGTGAGGAGGGGATGTGACGGACACGAGGAGAGGAGGAGGGGAGCAGAGAGGTGCAGGTGCGCAGAGGAGGACAGGGACATGGCTGAAAGTGGAGGGGGATGTGGTGATGGAGGACGCGGGCGAGAACCCCAAGCGGAGAGCACAGGACCAGCGGCGGGGGAGAGGGGAGAAGGGGCGGCGGAGTACGGGGGCGCAGGCGAGTGCGGAGGAAGCAACCGGGCAGTGGGACGCGAGACGTATCGTGGGTACGGCGAGCAGTGTGGGGCAGAAAGGGCAGCAGACGGGAAGCAGTATCGGAATGTGGTACAGTGACGGAGCGGAGCGCGAGGTCGTGACTGGCGAGAACGGCCGGCGAAGGCGTGGAGCAGCGCTGTGCCCCTCGGGTGCAGCACGGCGCCAGGGCTCTGACTTGCAGCTCTCTGCGTGGCAGGAAGGTGCTGCATTGAAAACATTGAGCTTACGTGCGCCATGCTCAGAGGGGTTGACCACGCCAGGCCTTGGTGGCCGGGCTCCACAATGCAACTGCAGCGGCGGGAATTCGGCAAGCGTCTCCGGCGCATGGGGGGTACAGGGCCACAGTCCAGACCACAGATACACCCACCCCCCCCCCCCCACACAGGGCGCCAGGCAGCCAGGATGGGGTGAGAGGCGGGGACCGAGGGAGCACCCAGGGGAAAGGGTAGGGGCGAGGGGTAGGGGCAGGGGTAGGGCACGCGAGTGGCACACACGAGTGACAGCGCTGCACGGACAGGGAGGGCAGACGTGCAGGCAGGGTCGACAGCGAGAAGGAGAATGGGAGGGGAGACAGGCGAGAGAGGGGGCGCAGGGCAGCGGGACCAGGGTAACACGAAGAAGAGCAGAGGGCACACGCAGGGCGCGCGGGAGCGGCAAGGAGCGCGAGCACAGAACCAAAAAAAAAAAAAAACGGCAGGACAGGCGGACACACAGGAAGGGCACATAGAGGTGGCAGGGCGCGGGAGGTGGGGGGAACAGGGGGCCAACGAGGGCGCAAAGGAACACATTGACTCACAGAGAAGCACCATGCCGAAGACCCGCATAGAGCCGTACCGGCCGCCCCGCCCGACCGTCAGGGAACTGATGGAGGGGCGGCCGGCGGGAGAGGACGACGGGGGAGTCCCCCCGAAGGGGTGTCTGGGGAGGCCGCCCAGGTCGGCCTACAGGTCGGAAGACAGGGCGGAGGCCCTGAGGCACGTGAGGGCGCGCGAGATACAACCATGGCGTGGGGAACCAGCGGCGAGCACACGGAGCAGGGGAACAACACTAAGAGGGCGGGCAGGAGACAGAGGGGAGGGGAGGGTAGAGAGGAGAGATAGCGGATACATGTACATCAACGCGGGCTAAATGGCTGGGTCGCCCGGCATGGCCGGGGACCGCCAAGGGCAACGCCACAGGATGGCGTAGGGGCTGGACGTGAGCACCGAACAGAACCGAGAAAGATGGCGATGCAGTGTTGTTGTGCGTGCATGCAGGGAGGAGGGAACCAAGCGGAAAAAAGCACGAAAAAAAAAGGAAACAAATGCGGACAACACCCCGCAGCACCACAAGGAGGCGGGACAGAAAAGGACGAGTGGCTAGGGCCACGCGACGGCCCCAGGTGACTAGGACAGCTAGGGAGACGGCACAGGAGAGAGGGGCGGGGGAGGGAGGGGAGCGACCCGTGCTAGGCGCACAACACGGTCCCCGGATGGATGAGGATCCAGTGGGCCCGCGCCACAGGGTTGCTGGCGGCCCGGTGGGGTATAAACACGGGAAGAGGGATGGGATGGGGCCGCACGACAACCCAGGGGAATAGGCCGGGGCCGTGGCACGGGGGAAGGGGGCGGGAAGGGAGCGACCCGTGCTAGGCGCACGAAACGGTCCCCGGATGGATGAGGATCCAGTGGGCCCGCGCCACGGGGTTGCCGGCGGCCCGGTGGGGTATAAACACGGGATGAGGGATGGGATGGGGCCGCAAGACAGCCCGGGGGATTAGGCCAGGGCCGCGGCACAGGGGAAAGGGACGGGGGCGGGAAGGGAGCGACCCGTGCTAGGCGCACGAAACGGTCCTTGGAGGGAAGAGGCCCCAGTGGGCCAGCGCCACAGGGTAGCAGGCGACCCGGTGGGGTATAAACACGGGATGCAGGGACGGGGCGGGGAAGGGCGTGTGGCTAGGGCCGCACACCGGCCCGAAGGGGTAGGGAGTCCATGGGACGCTGGGAACGGGCCGGTGCCGGGATGAGGCAAAGGGGAATGGGACATGGGAAGGGCAGGGAGGCTGAAAGCGCCAAGCAACAGCCCCGTGGGAGTGGGAAACCAGTCGCCACGGAGTGGTGAACCATGGGCCAACCATGGGGAACCTGGCCACGGGAAGTCGGGAAAATGCCCTGAACTCCGGGACGGCCGTGAGGTGTCCGCAGGGGTGAGGGTTGACCTTGAGATCCCCGGGTCAATGGCCTGAGCACACCTAGGTTCACGCGTGAGCGGGACCAGGGGGAACGTGGAAAGGGTCGCCCCCTGGCCTCCAGCCGTGGATGGACGACAACCAAGTGCATCGGGAGCCGAGTGGGTACTCCAGCCCGTGAGGGATGGGGAGAGGTGGAATGTGGTTGACAGAGAGAAATGCTCCGCTGTCGGCGAGGGCTATCCACAGGAAACCCGCCTGCAGGCGCCCAATAGGCTGTGCTAGGGGGGGAAGGCCGGGGGATCCTTCAAAGGGTGACCGGAAGGAGCTGAAACCGTGAGGGCAGCGACTGAAGGGAGCCTACCACCGGTCATGCCCCAAGGGAACCTGGTTGAAGTTCTCAGCCGTGAGGTGAGACAGGGGTCGCCAGGGGAACTAATGGTGGAGAGCACTCCTTCCCGCCAGAGGCGGCCACCATGTAAAACAAACAAGGAGGAGTCAGATGAGGCTGCGGACGCGGTTGCCCTTACTTACTTACTTACTGGCTGGCGCTCGTCGTGGTCGGCGGTTCGAACCCCGGTTCGTCTGTCCGTCCAGGGGCCCGTTGGTGAGGCCTCCGCCACCGCCCCCTTCAGCATCCCGCTCCACCACCGGTACCGCCGGTGCGACGGGTGGCGTGTCTCGTCCTCATAGTTTTCACACTGAGTTATGTCACAGATCAGTGTCGGTTATACCTGAGAGTGCAACAAAAAGGCATCCGCCAGCACACACCTGAGAGTGCAACAAAAAAGCATCCGCCACCACACACCTGCAGCAG
Organism: Eutreptiella sp. 'Long Island Sound 2002'; assembly: GCA_964036045.1. Lineage (NCBI taxonomy): Eukaryota > Euglenozoa > Euglenophyceae > Eutreptiales > Eutreptiaceae > Eutreptiella > Eutreptiella sp. 'Long Island Sound 2002'. Next base: position 35,991,514 of record OZ038389.1, on the reverse strand, counting down.
CGCGCTCCACCACCGGTGCCACCTTGCGGCTCCGGAACCGCATCTCCTCCTCGTATTCCCCCTCAGCTCGCCTGCTGAGGGGGATTCGAACCCCCGTCTTCAGTGCGGCAGCCGGCTGCGCTGCCGCTGGGGTACTTGCCGCAAAACCCTGCTTTTGCACCACAATACACAGGAACGAAGCGTCCAAGCAGAAATTTAAAACCAGAGGCTGGGCCTACGGCCCCCTCGCACCAACTACGCACTACAGCCATATGCACTCACCACAGCACCATGAGACAGCAACAGCAATGGAACACACAGACACACGGCAGAACACACCATAGGACTACCACAGCAACTGAGAGCCGAAGGAGTGCTTGATCTGGGTAGCAGTGGGTAGCGGGCCCCGGCAGCCCGCCCAGAGGGCGGGCAGTCGGGGTTGGGAGAGCGCCCGACCCCGGACGCCCCACACCCAGGCAAGAGGTGCCCCCCCCGGGCACCCTCATGCCGCCCCCACAGCGCGCAAAGCCAGCTCGCAAGAGCGCGCGCTGTGGGGTTGGTGACGGGTCCCCACGCCCGCACCCCCCCGCACCCACAGCCAGTGGGTAGTGGGCCCTGGCAGCCCGCCCAGAGGGCGGGCAGTCGGGGGTGGGAGAGCGCCCGACCCCGGACGCCCCACACCCAGGCAGGAGGGCCCCCCCCGGGCGCCCTCGTGCCGCCCCCACAGCGCGCAAAGCCAGCTCGCAAGAGCGCGCGCTGTGGGGTTGGTGACGGGTCGCCACGCCCGCACCCCCCCGCACCCACAGCCAGTGGGTAGTGGGCCCCGGCAGCCCGCCCAGAGGGCGGGCAGTTGGGGGTGGGAGAGCGCCCGACCCCGGACGCCCCACACCCAGGCAGGAGGCGCCCCCCCCGGGCACCCTCATGCCGCCCCCACAGCATGCAAGAGCGCGCGCTGTGGGGTTGGTGACGGGTCCCCACGCCCGCACCCCCCCGCACCCACAGCCAGTGGGTAGTGGGCCCCGGCAGCCCGCCCAGATGGCGGGCAGTCGGGGGTGGGAGAGCGCCCGACCCCGGACGCCCCACACCCAGGCAGGAGGCGCCCCCCCCCGGGGGGCCCTCGTGCCGCCCCCACAGCGCGCAAAGCCAGCTCGCAAGAGCGCGCGCTGTGGGGTTGGTGACGGGTCCCCACGCCCGCACCCCCCCGCACCCACAGCCAGTGGGTAGTGGGCCCTGGCAGCCCGCCCAGAGGGCGGGCAGTCGGGGGTGGGAGAGCGCCCGACCCCGGACGCCCCACACCCAGGCAGGAGGCGCCCCCCCCGGGGGGCCCTCGTGCCGCCCCCACAGCGCGCAAAGCAAGGTCGCAAGAGCGCGCGCTGTCGGGTTGGTGACGGGTCCCCACGCCCGCACCCCCCCGCACCCACAGCCAGTGGGTAGTGGGCCCCGGCAGCCCGCCCAGAGGGCGGGCAGTTGGGGGTGGGAGAGCGCCCGACCCCGGACGCCCCACACCCAGGCAGGAGGCGCCCCCCCCGGGCACCCTCATGCCGCCCCCACAGCATGCAAGAGCGCGCGCTGTGGGGTTGGTGACGGGTCCCCACGCCCGCACCCCCCCGCACCCACAGCCAGTGGGTAGTGGGCCCCGGCAGCCCGCCCAGATGGCGGGCAGTCGGGGGTGGGAGAGCGCCCGACCCCGGACGCCCCACACCCAGGCAGGAGGCGCCCCCCCCGGGGGGCCCTCGTGCCGCCCCCACAGCGCGCAAAGCCAGCTCGCAAGAGCGCGCGCTGTCGGGTTGGTGACGGGTCCCCACGCGCGCAACCCCCCGCACCCACAGCCAGTGGGTAGTGGGCCCCGGCAGCCCGCCCAGAGGGCGGGCAGTTGGGGGTGGGAGAGCGCCCGACCCCGGACGCCCCACACCCAGGCAAGAGGCGCCCCCCCCGGGCACCCTCATGCCGTCCCCACAGCACGCTAGAGCGCGCGCTGTGGGGTTGGTGACGGGTCCCCACGCCCGCACCCCCCCGCACCCACAGCCAGTGGGTAGTGGGCCCCGGCAGCCCGCCCAGAGGGCGGGCAGTCGGGGGTGGGAGAGCGCCCGACCCCGGATGCCCCACACCCAGGCAGGAGCCCCCCCCCCCCGGGGGGCCCTCGTGCTGCCCCAACAGTGCGCAAAGCCAGCTCGCAAGAGCGCGCGCTGTGGGGTTGGTGACGGGTCCCCACGCCCGCACCCCCCCGCACCCAGAGCGAGTGGGTAGTGGGCCCTGGCAGCCCGCCCAGATGGCGGGCAGTCGGGCGTGGGAGAGCGCCCGACCCCGGACGCCCCACACCCAGGCAGGAGGCGCCCCCCCCCCCCCCCGGGGGCCCTCGTGCCGCCCCCACAGCGCGCAAAGCCAGCTCGCAAGAGCGCGCGCTGTTGGGTTGGTGACGGGTCCCCACGCCCGCACCCCCCCGCACCCACAGCCAGTGGGTAGTGGGCCCCGGCAGCCCGCCCAGAGGGCGGGCAGTCGGGGGTGGGAGAGCGCCCGACCCCGGACGCCCCACACCCAGGCAAGAGGCGCCCCCCCCGGGCACCCTCATGCCGCCCCCACAGCACGCAAGAGCGCGCGCTGTGGGGCTGGTGACGGGTCCCCACGCCCGCACCCCCCCGCACCCACAGCCAGTGGGTAGTGGGCCCCGGCAGCCCGCCCATAGGGCGTGCAGTCGGGGGTGGGAGAGCGCCCGACCCCGGACGCCCCACACCCAGGCTGGAGGCGCCCCCCCCGGGGGGCCCTCGTGCCGCCCCAACAGCGCGCAAAGCCAGCTCGCAAGAGCGCGCGCTGTGGGGTTGGTGACGGGTCCCCACGCCCGCACCCCCCCGCACCCACAGCCAGTGGGTAGTGGGCCCCGGCAGCCCGCCCAGAGGGCGGGCAGCCGGGGGAGGGGGAGCGCCTGACCCCAGACGCCCCTCACAACGGCGGACGGCACCCCCCCCGGGGACGCCCTTCCGCCACCCCCACGGCGCGCAACGCCGGCCCGCAAGGGCGCGCGCCGTGGGGCCGGTGCTGGGTCCCCACACCCGCACCGACCGCACCCGGGACACACGGGTCGCGGGACCCTGGCTGCCCGCTCCAGAGGATGGGCGGCCGGGGGAGGGACAGCGCCTGACACCAGACGCCCCTCACAACGATGGCAGGCCAGCCCCCCCGGGGATGGCTCCCCACCACCCCCACGGCACGCAGCCCCCACAGGGCATGCACGCCAGGGGGACAGTGTTGGGCCCCCACACCCACACACCCGCGCCCACAGCACGTGGGTGGCGGACCCCAACGGCCCGCCCAGTGGGCGGGCAGTTGGGGGAGGGGGAGCGCCTGACCTCAGACGCCCCGCACAACGGTGGAAGGCACCCCCCCCCGGGGACGCCCTTCCGCCACCCCCACAGCGAGCAACGCCGGCCCGCAAGGGCGCAAGCTGTGGGGCCGGTGCTGGGTCCCCACGCCCAGCTGTTGCATACCCCATGTGACAGGTCCCTTCCTGAGGGTTTTTCCACGCCTATGGGCTCAGATACGAATGTTGCCCCACTGAGATTTGACTCCGATGACGAAACTATCTCTATGGGCAGTGATTCTGACTCCACCGCGAGTACAGACGTGTCAGTCCCCAGGCGGAAACGCCGTAAACACCTGTTTCCATCAGACTAGCGCATAGGCCCCCTGCACCTCAGTACTATGCTGCCCCTACTTGGCACGATGATTGGCACGATCCCCGCCCCTGAGAGAGTTTTCGTATACGGTATATGCGAAATTCGCGTCATTTAGGGTAAGAGACATGGATGGTCTAGTGGTATGCGCCATGGCTGGCGCTCGTTGTGGTCGGGGGTTCGAACCCCGGTTCGTCTGTCCGTCCAGGGGCCCGTTGGTGAGGCCTCCGCCACCGCCCCCCTCAGCATCCCGCTCCACCACCGGTACCGCCGGTGCGACGGGTGGCGTGTCTCGTCCTCATAGTTTTCACACTGAGTTATGTCACAGATCAGTGTCAGTTATACCTGAGAGTGCAACAAAAAGGCATCCGCCACCACACACCTGAGAGTGCAACAAAAAGGCATCCGCCACCACACACCTGCAGCAGCGCGCTCCACCACCGGTGCCACCTTGCGGCTCCGGAACCGCATCTCCTCCTCGTATTCCCCCTCAGCTCGCCTGCTGAGGGGGATTCGAACCCCCGTCTTCAGTGCGGCAGCCGGCTGCGCTGCCGCTGGGGTACTTGCCGCAAAACCCTGCTTTTGCACCACAATACACAGGAACGAAGCGTCCAAGCACAAATTTAAAACCAGAGGCTGGGCCTACGGCCCCCTCGCACCAACTACGCACTACAGCCATATGCACTGACCACAGCACCATGAGACAGCAACAGCAATGGAACACACAGACACACGGCAGAACACACCATAGGACTACCACATCAACTGAGAGCCGAAGGAGTGCTTGATCACGGTAGCAGTGGGAGGTAAGGCACACAGTATGTAGCATGAAGGCAGCACATGCCGATATATAAGTCAGCAGGTGAACCAGCACGATAGTTGCAGTTTGATTGTAGACATGAATGCAGTTTTATGACGGATGAATACGTTGTGCTTCATCTAGATTGTCCATAGCATATCCTCTTGAACACAAGAACTGTTGCAGTTTGAATGATGATTGCGCCTGACCGGTTCTGGTGTTGGCTATTGGGTGTGGGAGGCGCACGGCCTCCCCAGGGATGCGGGTGTCGTAAAGGGGGTTGCCCGAGCGGCCACCGGCCGTCGGGACAGCGGTTGGGAGGCAACGTCTGGCACAGGGATGGATGTAAAAAGGACCGATTTATTTTGGTGGGGGTTGGGGGGGTGGGGGGGGCTCTGAGGGGCCCCAGGTGATGGTAAATCACCTCGAAGAGGGTTGTTAGATCAAGCGCAGGTGCATACGCCATATACCCCCTTTTTTGGGGTCATTCGCGTACGATACCCCAAGGTATGGTACCGGATGTGCAACCCCTTGTAAAATCATCATTTTAGGAGAGAAAATGATCCCCCAATGAATTTTTCGTCTTTGACCCCTTTAGTCCCCCGTACCCGGGTACCCCTTTTTGGGGGGGTGGGGGTGGGGGGGGGTGGGGGGGGGTGTCGGGGGGGGGGGGTCAAAACTTCTTTGCGTATTCTGGCCGGGGCTCATCAGCCCAGAGGCGGCCCTCTACGGGCACTGGATGGAGTGGCATGAGTCCAACCGGTCGGGCCGGCCCCTGTCCATGGGGGATACCCTGCAGCTGACGGGAGCGGGGTCCGCCATGTCCCTCCGCAGCAGCGCCCCAGCCCTGCTGCACGCCCTCAGGACGCGCTACCCCGGGGACGCGGCCCCGTACCTGAACCAGGCGCGGACCACATACCCGGGGGGAGTGTCCAAGCTGGATGCGGCGCTCCACCTTCTACACCCACCGGACGAGGACCTGGAGGTGGGCGAGATCACGGTGTTCGTGGAAGGCGCGGACGAGGCGCCCGCCCGCCCCCGACCGACCAACCCGGTGTACGACGGCACCAGGCCTACCCCCCCGTACGCCATCGTATGCGAGGCGTTCCCCAGGGAGCCCACTTGGTGCCCCGCCCTCCCGCCGGCGACGCACGCGCCCCGCGGCTGGGCCAACCCGGACCTGTCCCCTCCCCTCTCCAGGACCAGGGGTGCCCACCACAGGGGGCAGATCCTCTGGCAAGAGTGCCCTGGCACCCCCCTGCTCCTCCTCGTCGTCGCGACCCGCGGGGACCCGGAGCGGGTCCTGGGGATCACCCCCACCCACCTCTATGGGGCAGCACCCGTACCCCGCCCCCCCCTTCCGAACCCGCGGCGCGAGACGGAGTACACACCTTCCTGCGAACACAGGAGGTCACCGCCGTTACGGGGGTCCACCTAGTGCGGCTCCCCCCGACACCACCCGACGACCCCCGGGGGCCCAGGGCCCTGGGCCCCGCCCCAGACTGGGGGCTGTGGCGCGACGCGTGGGCCGCGTGGCTCCCCCGCCTCCCCTCCCAATGCCGATGGATGGCTGCCGGCCCCCGCCCGTGCGGGGCTGACGCCACAGCCGGCCCCCCACCCCCTCCCCCCCTCCCCCCTGCAGAGCACCGCACGGCACTGCCCACGGCACGGCACTGATGCACCAGGAGGTAGTGGGAAGGGCGCGCCTGCCACCACGCATGCCTACCAGGATAACAGTGATGGCAGACTCCGATGGCTCCCCCCAGCGGGACGACCGCCACCATCGCCGGTCCCGCTCCCGCTCCCCCGTCTCCCCGGAGTGGACGGGGGAGACCCCCGCGGAGCGCGAGGAGCGGAGGCTGGCGCAGGCGGCGGTGCTGGTCGGGCCGACGCCGCCGGCCCAGCAGCCTGAGCCAGCCGAGGTGACCGCCCCCGCCGCCCAAGCAGCAAACCCTGCCGCCCTGCCCCAGGAGGGGGCCCCATACGCGCAGGAAGCGGAGACCGCAGCCCCAGCGAGCCACGCCGCGGCCCCGACCGCGGCCCCCGGCACGCCGCCGACACGGGGGGTAGCCCCGGCGCAGGAACCAGGCGCATCGCCGAGGGCTGCCGCAGCCGCAAAGGAGAGCGGGGAGGGCGCGCGAGGGGTTGCGACCGCGGCCCCGGCAAGCCGCGCCACCGCCTCGGCCGGCCACACCGCGACCCCCAGCACGCCGCGAAAGCGGGGGAAGGACCCCGCACGGGCCACAGGCGCCTCGCCGGCGGCCGCCGCAGCGGCAGCAGTGGGCAGGGAGAGCGCGAAGTACCGCGCCCACGCCAACCCCACCCACACCCACACCAGTCCCCCCAAGCCGTCCCCCCCCAAGCCCTTCCCCCCGGGGCGGGCGCGGCACGTCCGCCCCCCGGCGCCCGAGCGCTCGCCGCCGGGCGTCACGCTGCCGCAGCTGCAAAGACAGCGGGACGCCCGGCGCGTGATCCAGGAAGGAGGGGACGGCGCGCAGGCAGAGCTGCGTGCCAGCCACGGGAGCGTGGAGCGGGGGACAGGAGGCGACAGGGGAAGTGCCCAGGAGCGCGCGCAAGGAGCAGGCCAGGGCACGCGCGGCAGGGAGCAAGGGCTCAGCAGCGGAGGGGGACAGAGCGCAGGCAGCGGACGGCGCGACTCAGGGCAGGGGGCCGGGAAGGGACCAGGGCACGGGAAGGGCGCGCAGGGGCGCGGGCAGGGCGCCCAGGTGCAGGGAGCGGGGCGAGGGACGGTGGGCGAGCGGGCGGGCCAGGGCGTGGGGGACAGGGGGCGGGACCCGCGGCACGGGCAGGGGGCCGGAAAGGAGCCCAAGGGCAAGGGCAAGGGCGCCGCAGGCCCCAAGGGACAGACGGGACGGGGCATGGGAGCCCGGGGGGGAGGGCGGGCCGAAGGGAGGGGGGCGGGGAGCGGGGCGCCCCCGCAGCCGGACGTGCAGCCGGTGAGGTGCACCCCCCCCGGCATCCAACAGATGCCGGCGCACCACACCCACCACCACCACCACCACCACCACTACCTCTACAACATCGACCCTGACGCCGGCGAGCTCGTCCCCCCCCAACCCCCACGACCCCAGCACCAGCCAGCCCCCCCCGCGCCGAGAGCGGAGCCGGCGCGGATGGCCTCGGCGGGGGGGGGGGGGGGAGGGGGGCGGCATCGGCGCCGCAGGCACAGGGGCAGCGGGGGGAGCCAGCGCGAGGGGCAGAGGGAGCCCGGCCCTGGGACCGGGACTGGGGCACGGTCCCGGACCCTCTGGGGGAGGAGGCCCTCCCCCTGGTTGGGGAGGTGTACGGGTGGTTGTGCTGGGCCAACCAGGGGACCACCAGGGGGTTGAGGAACCGGCCCTTTGATGCCGTGCTCCTCCGGAGGAACGGAGGAAACAGAGGGGTACCCCCGGGGGGGTGGGCAGCCCCAGAGGACCATGAGAGGGTCCTCAGGTCAGTGATCCGGGCGGCGTGGCCCGACAGGGAGCCGACGTGGCCGGCCTTCCTGGAAGGGGGAGCGGTGCTCCGCATCACGGATGCGGACGCCAACAACTGGCTCCCCCGGGCCTTGCGCAGCGCCCTCGCCCACTGGCGCTACCGCCGGCGCAACCCGCCGCCGCCACAGCCCCAGCCCCCACACAAGCAGCGGCGCAGGTGACGGCCCAGACGGCGGACGCGAGAAGGTGGAGGGGGGAGCTGGGCCCCCCGACCCACGCCCCCCCCACGTTACGGCGTGACGAAGGAGCGCGCGCCACCTCCCGCGGGAGGGAGGGCGGAGACAACGAGCGCGGGGGGGAACCTGCTGCCCCGCAGCCCGCTAACCGCTGACCGCTAACCCTCACGGCCGCCCCCGGCCGGCCAGCGCTGCGCGACGACGGCAGGGGGGATGAGGGGCCCCAGCGAAGGCCTGCACGAGGGTCCGGCTCTAGGTAGAGGGGGGCGGGGGAAGGGTGCGACCCCCCAGCCGATGGCTAGCCCCCGGGGCCGGGACCGCCATGCCGCCCCCCCCCCGGCCGTCAGGAGGCAGCGCCAGGGGACCAGAGGCCCCCCCCCAGTCCCCCCTCCCCCCTCCCACTCAGGCCCAAGAGCGGACGGAGGCAGACCGAAGAAACGGCGGCCCCGCACCCCCCCCGAAGAGGCCGCTGCACCCGGGGTGCGGGGGCACCACGGCCGAGGCAGGCGCCCGCACGCCCTGCCCGCTGCCGGCCGACGGCGGACCAGCAGCGCCCATGACGGCGCAAACCGAGCGGCCCTATCAGAGGCCGGCCCGGGGAAGACGGGGGCGCGAACCAGGGTGGGGGGGTTCCCCCCCCCTCCCCCCCCCCCCCCCGCCGCACTGGCCCGTCGGCGGCCGACCGGACCGCGCCCGACGCCCGCGGCCGCCCGGCAACCCCCACGGCACGAGTATACCCCGGGGGGGCACGCCGGAGACAACGGATGGCAGGCCGACCTCCGACGGGGCGGGGGGGCGGGGGGGCGGCCCCCCCACCCCCCCCCCCGCTCCCCCCCCCAGTTTGGGAGCCACAGGAGCGGCCCTCCGCTCCCCCGGAGCCGAGGGGACGCCCCCCCCCCCCCAGAAGGGACCGCGACGCGGAGGTGGGGGGTGCGGCTGGACCTGCACACCGCGCGCCCCGGCGCCCCCAGCCGCTTGCTCCCGCGGGGGTCGCGGCCGCAGGGCGAGCCCACACCAGCGTGCCGGAGCAACGCGCGCACCAAGCTTGGGGGCGGCGCACGGCGGCGCACCAGAACAGTATGGAGGCCGGGCCCTACATGACCCTCCCGTGACCACAGCCCACTCGGGGAGGGCAGAGGGGGGGCTCAGGTCTGCAGGGGCCCCCGGGGGAGCGGTCCACGGGCCGCCCCTCACCCCCCCCCACCCCGAGGCGGCACCGCGACCCCGACCGCACGCGCACGCCGGAAGGGAGTGCGCCGACGACACGAGGGGGGCCAAGATTGAGTACCGCAGGCCGCCACCCAGAAGGGGAGCAGGGAGGCCGCGGCGCGACCCCCCCCCCCCCCACCCCCCCCACCGGCCCGCAAGCCGCGGGGGCCCCGGCCCCCACCCCCCGAGGCAGGGGGGATGGTCCCCCCCCCCCGCCCGAGAGAGGAGCCGGAGCGCGACCCGCCCCCCCGCCCCAGCCGCCGGCTCCCACAGGGGCCGCGGAGAACAAGCGAGACCGCGCCAACGCGCCAGGACGCCGCACAGATCGCGCCCAGAGAAGGCGGGCGAGCACAAACCGGAGTGGTATGGGGGGCCACGCCCCCCATGGATAGCACGACGCCAGTGACACCCGCTTTGTTGCCTGCCCAGGGAAGGCAGAGGGACGGAACGAGGCAGAGCGACCCCCCGCCCTACAGGCCCCCCCCGAAAGGCGTCTAGTACCCGCAAAACCAAACCCCAAACCCCAAACCTCTTTGCGTATTCTGGGTGTTGTGTGTGGATTTGGACCCAGGTCCCGGGCAACTTTTTTCTTGTACATGGACCCCCTAACCCATGGCGGGGGTCCCGGGTCCCAACTCCAGGTACCCCCGGTCGCCCCCCCCTATGGGCCCTTGCTAGTGAGGACTTAGCCGTTTTCACGCTGGATAAGGCTGTTTAGCGACACCTGCAAGATTTCCAAAAATTCGACTTTTTCGGAAACCCTTCTGTTGCCCCTAGGATGGGTTTGGGTGATGATTTAGTGACAATACGGGTACTTGAGCACCCATGGGCACCCACGTAGAGGCTGCCCACCCCATATAGCTCGAGCCATGGTGCCTCCAAAAGCCCCGAAATAGCCGTTGTGTAGGCTGTTTAGTGACACCTGCAAGATTTCCGAAATTCGCCTTTTTCCGAAACCCTTCTGATGCCCCTTGGATGGGTTTGAGTGATGATTTGATGACAATACGGGTACTTGAGCACCCATGGGGACCCACGTTGTGGCCGCTAGGCCTATGTAGCCCGTGCCATGGGCCCCCCAAAAGCTTCAAAATTGCTGTTTGTAGGTGGTTCCATGGCATTTGGTGTGAGCACAAACTGCCTAAGCAGTTTTCCACCCTCTACAGGTCAAAAATGGAAAATCACCTCCCAGAGGTTGTTAGATCAAAGCCAGGCAGGCGTATATAGGGGAAAACGCCACATACCCCCCCATTTGGGCCTATTCGCGTACCCTACCCCAAGGGGTTGAATTGTTAGTTTAACCCCTTGTAAAATAATTATTTTGTCCAATAAACGCATCCCCCAATGAGTTTTTGGTCCGGACCCCCCCAGACCCCTCCCCAGTTGAAACCCACTTTTTAGGGGGGGGGGGGTGGGGGGGTGGGGGGGTGGGGGGGGGGGTCAAAAAATGTCGAAAAAAATGACCCCCCCCCTTTTTTTGGGTCGAAAATCATGAATCTTTTTGGTTTTTTTGATTTTGAGCCGAAAAAGTGTTTCCGGGTCCCGACTCCATAGGGTTTGTATGGGGCGGAGTGGGACGAGCGCTTATGCAGTTAATGCACCTTTCAGCCATTTATGCTATGTTGGCGGTTTTGGCAACCTCGGTGAACCCGTGGTAACCACCCTGAGGGGTGCGAGTGGGGATGTTGTGACAGTATATGCCTACTAGGATACGAGAGGACGTTTTTTGCAGTCTGTAGCCTTGCTTATGGCCGTTCACAACCCGTGCCAAAGACGCGAAATGACTGTTTCCACCAATAATGGCCTAGTGAATGGGGAGGTACACAACCTGCTTATGCAGTTTTTCACCCCAGGCAGCTCAAAAATCGAAGTTTTCGAAACTTGTTTTTTTGATATTGTGACCACCCAAAATGACCATCCAAGCTATGCAAAGCATGTTTTAGGCCGTAATTACGTGTTTTTCACCCTATTTGGGTATCAGGTCGGGGGGGGGGGGGTCTCCCAAGGGACGGGTACACAACCTGCTTATGCAGTTTTTCAACCCGGACAGCTCAAAAATCGAAGTTTTCGAAACTTGTTTTTTTGATATTGTGACCACCCAAAATGACCATCCAAGCTATGCAAAGCATGTTTTAGGCCGTATTTACGTGTTTTTCACCCTATTTGGGTATCAGGTCGGGGGGGGGGGGGTCTCCCAAGGGACGGGTACACAACCTGCTTATGCAGTTTTTCAACCCGGACAGCTCAAAAATCGAAGTTTTCGCAAACTTGTTTTTTTGATATTGTGACCACCTAAAATGACCATCCAAGCTATGCAAAGCATGTTTTAGGCCGTATTTACGTGTTTTTCACCCTTTTTGGGTGTTAGGTCGGGGGGGGGGGGGGGTCTCCCAAGGGACGGGTGCACAACCTGCTTATGCAGTTTGTCACCTCAGACAGCTCAAAAATGGAAGTTTTCGAAACATATCTTTTTGATATTGTGACCACCCAAAATGACCATCCAAGCTATGGAAAGCATGTTTTAGGCCGTATTTACGTGTTTTTCACCCTATTTCGGTATTAGGTCGGGGGGGGGGGGTCTCCCAAGGGACGGGTGCACAACCTGCTTTGCAGTTTTTCACCCCGGACAGCTCAAAAATGGAAGTTTTTGAAACTTGTTTTTGTGATATTGTGATCACCTAAAATGACCATCCAAGGTATGTAAAGCATGTTTTAGGCCGTATTTACGTCTTTTTCACCCGATTTGGGTATTAGGCCCAAGGGGGGGGGGTCTCCCAAGGGATTGGTGCACAACCTGCTTATGCAGTTTGTCACCCTGGGTAGCTCAAAAATCGAAGTTTTCGAAACTTATTTTTTTGATATTCTGATCACCTAAAATGACCATCCAAGCTATGTAAAGCATGTTTTAGGCTGTATTTGCGTGTTTTCCGCCCTATTTGGGTATTGGGTGGGGGGGGGGTCTCCCAAGGGAATGGTACACAACCTGCTCATGCAGTTTTTCACCCCGGGCAGCTCAAAAATGGAAGTTTTCAAAACTGATTTTTATGATACTGTGATCACACAATATGACCATCCAAGGTATGTAAAGCATGTTTCAGGCGGTATTTTTTCCTGTTTTTCACCCTATTGGGTATTGGGGCGGGGGGGAAGGGTCAAACGGGATTGGTACACAACCTGCTTGTGCAGTTTGTCACCCCGGGCAGCTCAAAACTCGAAGTTTTCGAAACTTATTTTTTTTATATTCCAATCACCTAAAATGATCATTCAAGGTATGTAAAGCATGTTTTAGGCCGTATGTGTTTTTCATCCTACTTGGGTATTGGGCGGGGGGGGGGGGGGTCCCCCAAGGGATTGGTACACAACCTGCTTATGTAGTTTTTCACCCCGGGCAGCTCAAAAATCGAAGTTTGTGAAACTTGTTTTTTTGATATTGTCATCACCTAAAATGATCATCCAAGCTATGTAAAGCATGTTTTAGGCCGTATTTGTGTGGTTTCCACCCTATTTTGGGTGTGTGTTGCTCGGCGTAGATTCTCTGCGAGGTGGACTTGCCGAAGGCAATAGAATTACCATCCAAGCTATGGAAAGCATGTTTTAGGCCGTATTTACGTGTTTTTCACCCTATTTGGGTATCAGGTCGGGGGGGGGGGGGGGGGGTCTCCCAAGGGACGGGTGCACAACCTGCTTATGCAATTTTTCACCCCGTACAGCTCAAAAATGGAAGTTTTTGAATCTTGTTTTTTTGATATTGTGACCACCCAAATGACCATCCAAGGTATGTAAAGCATGTTTTAGGCCCTATTTACGTGTTTTTCACCCGATTTGGGTATTAGGTCCGGGGGGGAGGGGGGGGGGTCTCCGAAGGGATTGGTACACAACTTGCTAGTGCAGTTTTTCACCCTGGGCAGCTCAAAAATCGAAGTTTTCGAAACATATTTTTTGATACCGTGATCACCTAAAATGATCATCCAAGGTATGTAAAGCATGTTTTAGCCGGTATTTATGTAGTTTCCACCTATTTTGGGTGTGTGTTGCTCGCGGTAGATTCTCTGCGAGGTGGACTTGCCGAAGGCAATAGAATTTCCGATACTGATTTTTTTGATACTTTGACCATCCAAAATGATCAAATATCCTTTGTAAAGCAAGTTTTAGCCCCTATTTATGTGTTTTTTCACACTATTTGGGTGTGTGTGGGGGGGGGGGTACCAAGGGGTGTAGGGCACACGACCTGCTAATGCAGTTTTCCAACCTCGGCAGCTCCAAATTGGAAAATCACCTCGCAGAGGTTGTTAGATCAAAGCCAGGCAGGCGTATATATGGGGAAAACGCCACATACCCCCCCATTTGGGCCTATTCGCGTACCCTACCCCAAGGGGTTGAAATGTTAGTTTAACCCCTTGTAAAATCATTATTTTGTCCAATAAACGCATCCCCAATGAGTTTTTGGTCCAGACCCCCCCAGACCCCCCCCAGTTGAAACCCACTTTTTTGGGGGGTGGGGGGGGGGTGGGGGTGGGGGGGTGGGGGTGGGGGTCAAAATGTCGAAAAATGACCCCCCCTTTTTTTGGGTCGCAAATCATGAATCTTTTGGTTTTTTTCGATTTTGAGCCGATAAAATGTTTCGGGGTCCCGACTCCATAGGGTTTGTATGGGGCGGAGTGGGACGAGCGCTTATGCAGTTAATGCAGTTTATGCACTTTTCAGCCATTTTTGCTATGTTGGGGGTTTTGGCGTCCTCGGTGACCCCGTGGTACCCAACCTGAGGGGTGCGAGTGGGGATGTTGTGACAGTATATGCCTACTAGGATACGGAAGGACGTTTTTTGCAGTCTGTAGGCCTTGCTTATGGCTGTTCACAACCCGTGCCAAAGACGCGAAATGACTGTTTCCACCAATAATGGCCTAGTGAAATGGGGAGGTACACAACCTGGTCATGCAGTTTTTCAC